>NDGN011553925.1:15713-34599 GCA_002564285.1 Tympanoctomys barrerae | reverse complement strand
ATACCTCATTTTTATACTTTTCTTCTGGATTGTTAAGACCAAGATAAAGCAAGACCTATATAACAAAAAATGTAACTTTTGTTTCTTAGAACACCCATCTCTGACAAAACAAAACAAAAAAGGGGGATATAAATGAAGGACCATTCTGTATCTGTATGTACAAAATAGTTAGGATAGATATACAGCTACTTTCTCTTCGTTCAATGAGAAGAAAGATTTCTACTAATAGTGTTTAGACAAGACATCATGTCTGCATCTTGTATTCTGAATAACTACTATGAAGACAACAATATGCAATGTATTAATTATTGTAACTGTCCTACTACCCTGTTTGGGAACTGTCTCATTACTACCTCTTTCTCACTAAAATTAATAATAAAAAACAAGTGAAGTAAGTTTACTTCACAACTCCCTCTTGAATTATAATTCATCACAATTGTCATGCTTGAGAACCATGCTCAGTGGTAGGTAGGATCACAGTACATGGCTGAATGGAAAGGAAACAAGTGAAAGATATAATCCACCCAATTGTCTATAGCCAAGTCACATGGTCAGAAAATATGAAAGAGCTCAAGGAAGGTGATGCTGGAAGGTAACCTGATGAATTGCCCAGGGCCACTTTACCTCCCTGAGATCAGGTAATATAACCTTAACTTACTTCTTTTATTAATCTATCTAACTAGAAATGCACATCAATGGACCTAAAAAAAGAAAAGGAAATAATCTATATGAAGTACTAACTTTAAACCCCCTTTGCCTTGTAAGATTACTAAAAATTGTTTCAATTAGAATGTAACTAATATCATTTTTTGGGAAGTTTTGAGCTTCCCTACCTAAATAATAATCATATTATTTTACCTCACCCAGGATTTTTGTTTGTGGATTTATTTTAAATAGTACATTTTTACATTGCACAGTAATTTAATAGGTAAAGCCTTATAGTAATAGATCTATTCTAGATGTGCTATCCAAAAAGTCCTAAAACTATTAAAATGGTTGTTCTTCCTACTACTAAGCTTTCTATCTTAAAAGCAACCCAATTTTCTTATGTAATTTTTTCCCTACCACTACATCCTGATATTAAATGAAAATGGCCTGCAAGTAAAGTGATTCCTGTGCCAGCATAACCTCAGTATAGCTGGCATCTTATAAGAAGGTATTCGGCTAAAATTCTGAAATTAGAAGGTTTCCTGTAAGAAGCCAAAAGTTCAGACCATCAACCAAAGCTGATCCAGGCCTCTTGGGTTGGAAATACAACAAAATGGGCTTTTCCACCCAACGGCCTGTACTTCCTGTTTTTAGCTAACCTGGAAATGCCACAGGAACAATACTTCTGCCGCACGTCCTTGCTTCTACTTTTGGTCTGAAAACACCAACCAGAGACTATGAATGTGACAAATCAAAAGAAAAAAAAAAAAAAAAAAGTTGAACAGAGAGATGTTCTGGGATAGGAAAGGGAGAGTGAATGGGAGCTGAGTTTCCTAACTCAACCACCAGTTAACCATAGCCTGGACGCACGGTGCAATGACTCACTACCTACTTGCTCCAAAATAACACGAAGAACATTCTGGGCTCAATCGCTGCTGGAGTATAATGTTAATATTATTTCCAAAAACTTAAGCAGGAAGAGTTATTTAATGAGCAAAGCTCTTCTTGTGTAAATTTCTTTTTACAGAATAATCTGGAAATGAGATAGCACAAGCAACCTGCTAGACAGTCTGAAAATGTTATTCGCCACATTCATTTAGACATTTTGTAGGCAAAATATCACAGCTACCATCAGCTGAGTTGATAATAGCTCTTCATAGAAGGATTGAAGAATTGTTAAAGGCACAACACGTGCTGAATTCTCATAGGCAAAGTCTGAAAAGATTTATAGATTGTGAATATAGGAGTACATCTTACATTTTCTAAAAGGTTATTTGATGCTACTGTCTCCAGTATACCTTCCTAAAATAAGGTCTTCAAAATTTCTTAACTAATGAGCAAACCACTAATAACCATTTGACTAACATTTTCATCATAGCAGCATAAAATTGTGTGTATTAAAATTGTGCAGTTAAGAAACCAGATCGAGAGACTCCTACTCTGTTTCACTTGACAATATCATAAATAAAGGTCAGGATGTGAAGTCAGACAAGTCCTTTAATGGTGAAGGATGTAGACTAAGTACTTGTTTCCTTTTTCTCCTATATTTCTTTATTTTGGGAAAGAGGGTGTACTTTGTCTTTGAAACTTATGTGTTAGGGGACAGGTACTTAGGATTAGTAGTCAAAAAAGACAGTTTAAACAGTATAAAATACACGGTCATCCCCTACCCAGGGATACCAAAAGCTAGGGGTGCTCAAGCCCCTTATAATAAGCACTGGTGTTGAGCTTTCGTATAACCTCTGATATATTTTACATCATACCTAGATTACTTGTAACACCTAATCCAATGCCATATAAATAGTTATTATATTGTATTTTTTAGGAAATAACAACATAAAAATCTGTATTTTAGTTAGATTTCTTTCTAAATGTTTTCTAGCTGCTCTTGGTTGACTCTGTAGATGAACAATCCACCCATGGAGACAGAAGGCTGACTGGGTAGTGCTACTACCTGCTAGCAGAAAGCTGTGCGCCCCTTCCAAGAGTAATAAAAATGAGGGAATTAATCACCAGGGCTGAGGCACAGATCCAGATGTCACTGCCTTCCCCATCCAGCCCTCTATGAAGATCTGTCCCATGAAGGAGCAGACCAAGCAGCCTGCCGGTCAACCCAGAGGTCAGAGACTTGGTAGCGCCATGACCTGACCAAGGCAAACCAAAAGAGCAGAAGGCCTATTATTCAGAACTAGCCAGAGGCAATCCCTCCAGTGAGATCAGGGCAGGCAACTAAGCAGGCTTGGAGTCAGGGAATCTAAGGTAAGAGAACAGTGTCCAAATTAGAACTCAAAAGAAAATCAGGGACCCTGGATCTCTGTAGAGAGGAAGGATGGAATCTGCTTCTGCTGAGTGAAGCAAGTGAAGGGCTGCCCTAGAGGCTGGGGCAAGAGTTATTTGGGAATTTTGTTCTTTTCTTGGCAATCATCATTTTGCCACAGCCCCCGCCTCTTGTCTTGTTTATCTTTCCTGCTCCATTTGTATATGACTTCTGTGTGCCCAGGAGTTTGAATTGTTGGGTCTGAATAATGCTTAAGAGATTAATCAAGTGCACATACACTGTTTACAATTCATTTTTGTGGGTGGGTTCAAGATTTAGCAATTTTAGTTAAATAAAAAATTAAAAAGACACCATAATAATGCATCTCTTGTTTGGAGGGAGTCAGGTCTCCACCCTGGAGCCAGGCTGTTGGCAGACTCTGAAACACGCATGAGTTCCACTCAGGGACCACAATGGGTGAACAGGAATGACAGGAACAGCATGCTGGACTTAATCTAGCAAACTACCACTGAAAGGCCATGCTTGATTTCTTGAGAAAGACTTGCCTACCTGAGGTAATCCCAAGGCAGCAAAATTCAAATGACTTCAAAGCAAACTAAATGCCTAAAGAGTGCCTCTCCTGGCCTCTCAATCACACAACAATGAAACCCTTCTAGTGAGCGCTTCACTGGGGGCAAAGCCCGGGACTTATTCATTTTTTGCTTCCCTGTATCCAAGCACAGCCCTGGTATATGGCAGGCGTTCCATAAACACTTGAAACTGAACTCAACTGAACTCAACTTAGCTGAACTCAGCTGAACTGTGTGGCTCCACCTCCCGTCCCTGTCCCCCTTCCTGGGCCAACAGCTGCTCCTTACCCTGGCTGAGCCACCACTCCTGCAGAAACACCCCGACCTGCCCAACCTGCCCACTGTGAGGGATGCCCCTCATCCTCATCCTACGACACGCTCCCCTCCGAAGCACCCATCCCAGCTATAACTAAACACTTCCAAAGCTTTTTGGTACAAACAATGCAAGCTACAAACAATAAATGGCGAGAAGAGAACTGTGTCCTTTTGTTTTTGAGTACGCAGTAAATATTGTTTTTGTTGGCACTTGGTAAATATTTGTTAAAGTAGTGAAGCAAGAACCCATAATTTCCATGGTTTCCTCTCATTCTAATAATACTTCCAAGGCCTTAAATAATATGAAATAAATTATCCTGCACAAATCCACTCAGCAGTCAGCACGGCAAAAGCAGTATTTTGTGAGGCAGGCGCTCCAAAAGGAAGAATTCTGATAAGGAAATGGGAAACCACAAATATCATCAGTAGGGCCAAAATTAGTCTCTGTTCTGCTATGGTATTCCATAGAAATGTTCACGGGAAAAATTTTATTCTCTTTTAGATATTTCAGTTGTTTTATTTTTTAAGAAATCTATTCAGTTTAACTTAAAGAATTTTTTTTGACATAAAGTAGCATTTAGCCTTTGACAGAAGGTTAAATAGCATCAGTTTCAGCAGGTTCCACCCAGAAGCTCAGGCATATGTACATTGTTTTTCTACGACACAGTTCTCTACCTTGGAAGTAGCAAAAGAGAAATAGTATTCAGACTGAAAACACAATACTAATGAATAGGAGATCTGGTGAAAAATGAGACTAGTGTTTTGGTCAAAGAAAAAAGAAAGAGCAAAAGTGGAAATTAGTCACATTTAAGCTGATTCAGGAACATTTATAATGAGCCAGTATCCAGCATCCAATTATCCAGTCAACAACTTAATAAACCAGAATTCCAGGAGAATGACTAGGGCAAAGGTGGCTCCAGGAGAGCTGCAGCTCTCGTTCACTCGACTGCATTTGTGAAGCAATGGCCCTATGTGGCGGCAGGCTAGCCCAGGAGCTGGGGTGGGAGCCACAGTCCCTCCCTCTAGGACAGCCAAGAAGGGTGCTGCAGCTTCCCATTCCATCTTTGGCTCCTCTTCTCCCCCTTCATCTCTGGGGTAAGCTCCAGGCTCAGGCTGGACCATGAAGGCTACTCACCTTCCCCTGAAAACAATTACTCCACTTCTCTTGGCTCTTGAAAACAATTACTCCACTTCTCTTCTCCTGAAGAATTCTTCAGGAACAGTGCCATATGCCAGGCCAGGTGTCAACAAATATTTTCAGAATGAAAGAAAGGAAGCATTAATTACCCACCCAACTGATATAAAGGGGAAATCTATAAATGAGGAGTTGCACCAGATCACCCATGACTCGCTTTATCCAGATTTTTCCTATTCCCCAGCATCTTGTTCTCAGTTTTCTTTTCAGAACTTGTCAAATTTTGGCAAAGATATTACTTAAAGGAAAGAAATTTTGCCATTAAAATGGAAGGGAAAAATTCTCAATTCCCCAAATTCCCTTGAAAACTTAAATGTTCTGAATCAACATTGAAATTAGATTTATTCAACTATGTTTCTAATGGCATTAATGGTCTAGAAAGAAGTGGCTCACAGAGCTGAGCATGAAATCTCTTTCCAGAGAATAGTGAGTCCAGAGGTCAACTTACATACCTCATGGCTTGAAGGCCCCATGCTATTTTTCCATCCTTTTCTTGGCTTCATTGTGACCCTCCGGTTCCCTCATCCTGCGCTGTGACAGCTTCACTCTGCTGTTTGAGACACCCAAAATTCTACATGTTAAATAACATATTTTTCAGTCCTCACTGCCCACATGATCACCCCAGGTCTCTGCTGAAGTATCCAGTTTATCTCCCTTGTCTATGATTTTCTCTGTTTTGATTAATATGCTGATCATGTTAATTACAGTTGTTTTTAAGTCCTTTTCTGAAAATTGAAATGCCTAAATCATGTGTGGGTGTACTGTACTTATTAATGTGGGATTTCAATTATAACTTCCTGTTGTATAGAATGTCTTGCAACTCTGTAATGAATGCTGAAAATTTTTGCATGAAAAATTGATATGAATGATATCTTCCTTCAAAAGGAAGGTTAAATTTTCTGCTGGTGCTTGGAAAACAAATAGCAATGTACAACCCTGATCTTTTCTAGGTCTGATTTAAAGGTCTAGGGGCTTGTCTACTTCAGTTTTCCCAGAGTCTGATCCCTATTCCTTGGGCCTGCCAGGCCTTATCTACACTGAAGGCCTGGGATTATTCACCAGTGCCCCTCCACCCTGAATTCCTACACCTCCCTGCAGCACTGTTGCTGCCAAAACAATCTCAGGTTAGCTCTTCGGCCATCCGGATGATTTTTTGCTGGGTTTCTTGGAGTTCCCTCCCTACACAATCTGCTTATAAGCAGAACCTCTTGCTAATAAAACTGGAGAAGAGAGAATCTGGATGGCTAAGCGTTCTGTGTTAGTATGCTTTCTGAAGAAGAAATAGGCCACGGTTGAAAGATCAGAGGTAGTGAAGTATATTGATCAGCAACTGGCTCTCCCATCGTCTGTGTGGGCTGCGAATGAACTGAGAAAGCCACCTACTGCCTAGGGAGCCTTCTTCCTCACCCTACAAGGGAGGGTGGCACCCTTCGCTCTGTAAGGCTCAGGAACTTAGAGATGGAAAATACAGTTCTGTCCCCTCCATTGCAACTACCATAGCAACACCTCTTGATCCTTCTACAGAACTGCATTTGTGCAGTAGGTGCTGCAATAGGGATCTGAAGGCACAAACCACATAATTCCAAAAGGGTTCTCCATGTCCCTGCTTCTATGTATGCATTTAATTAATTAGATGGGGGAAAAAAGGCTGTTGACTTTTTCTTGGGGCAGAGGGACTATCAGGAATCGAACTCCTGTTGACTTTTATGAGAACCAAAGTATATTTCACCAGAAAAATAAGACACAGTGATGTAATTAGAAAAGAAAACATGTAATAAAAGAAACAAAAAGTAAAGATAGCACTGGAGAAAGACCAAGAGCAAGAGAAAGCACAGAGACAGAGCCAAAGTCAGGAGAAACGCACGAGGACAGGTTCTACCACAAACTACTTACGTGGTCTTCAAACCTATCTCATTTCATCTATATAAAAAATCCACAAGAGTTTTAGGGAAATATGACAGCTGTATTACTAGTCACTGAAAACTGGTACACTATTACTATGATTATTATTAATATTATTCAAGGACTAACTGCAAATAAGAATCATGCTTTAATCTCTACTATACTGTCCTAAACTGAGGTCAGTATAACCTAAACAAAAAGGGGGAAAAAAAACTATCATAAGACAGTTTAGAAATGGTTTCCTTCTTTCATAGAACTGCTTCTAAAGTAAGAGCAGAACTGTCAAGGGTTTCCTGCACAACCTTCTCCGTCATTACTCGGCAGCTTTCAGAAGATGAACCACACCAGATAAACACTGGACGCCAAGCTTAGAAGATATGATAATAGAAAGCATCATTTAAAGTAGATTGACTTTCTAGGACAAATGCTATTTATTTATTTATTTAGGACAGGGTCCACAGGGCCTACAGGGTTTCACTACATGGACTGGACTCATAGTGATCCCCCTATTTATGGTCTCCCAAATACTGGGATTACAGGTGCGTACCACCATGCCCAGTCTCAATCGCCATCTCAGCGTGCCCTGGGGACAGGGCTGACATGACAAGCCCCTGCATCTGCCTAAGCAGGCGTTTTAATCCACTAAGCTATTTGACTGGCCCTGCATTTTATTTTCAAAAAATGAACAAATTTAAAAACTCTTAGTTTTGGTACACTCATTTCCAACAAAAGTCTAGTTTACAAATGGAAATATTAAATGGTAGAGTTTGGCTAACATTTGAGCCTATTCTGAATTTTAGTATTTTTTCATGTCTTACCTTTGCTCAGAGCAGAAAGTCAAGTTGTGTCAGCCACTTTTTCATTCTGCTACCTGAAGCCAAAGGTCATGACGTCACCTTTCTCAGCAAGCTAGGAAGAAGGCTGTTATGCCCAAGATGGTTGATTATGCATCCAGGCAGAAAGTGTGTCGTGTTTCTGTTTGGACCCATAAAGCCTTATCTGCTAAAAGAAGTAGAATTTGTAGATCCATTCAGGTCAACTCGGTCTTACTAAATCAACCTTGTAAAAAATGTGTTTTTAAGACTCCTAACTTCCTTTTAGGTGAGGGAAAGCTAGAAACTTGATCTTGTTTTTCAATTAGCTTTTAATTTTTGTTTAAACATAGCTTTGTGATTAGTCCACAAATCAAATGATTATGAAATTAACATGAAAAGAATCACCAATTTCAATGACTTTTCAATATGGTTGACTTTCATCTAATGGAGTAAGTCTTTTTTTTATTATTGTACCCACAAGTATGGGCTCTGTGCTGTCTTACTCCCTCCTCTTACAGTCTAGTTCCTAGCTCTCCTGTTTTCTGCTAATGATCACTGGCTTTTGTAATACTCAGTTACAGGATTATCCTATAACGCTCTCCAGGGCTGAGGATATAGCTCAGTGGCACAAACACGTGCCTGGCAGGTGGCAGGCATGGGGTCCTGAGTTCCATTCCCAGTATCACAAGAGAAAAACAATAATGTGCTCAGTGAAAGTAACTTTACTGTCCTCGCCCATAAGTAAACCCACCACATAAAAGACAAGCCATTTACCTAAATAACTCCATATTTAGGAACAATGTGGTTCAGAGTTTATGTGTAACTCCTGACATTCTTATTTGGGGTAAAAAGGGCTCAGATATGACAAAGGAGGCTTATTATGTCTCCAAGTCCTGCTTTAAGGACCAGGCGCTTTTCAATAACTTTTTCAACTGAATTTCCAAGAGTTATACAGAGTAGGAGACAGCTCCATATGGTAGAGAACAGAAGTGTGTTATCTCTGTGAGCTAAATTCAGTGCATATCAATCCATACCTAGAAATGTGCAAAGCTTGTGCTACGAACGCAGAGCAAGGCACCAGCTGGACCTAAGGAATCTCTAAGGAGCACACTACACTCCATTAAATCTCCTTGTTGCGAGACAGGAGCCCTAAGGAAGACCAGTTCATCTCCTCTCAGTATTTAACTTTTATTTCTAGTAGAATTCTGAGGGCCACAAGGCATCGATGTTACCACTCTAACCAAGATTGTTTTCAGCTTCCAAGTGCATCAAGTGACTCACTCCATGGTGATAGCGTTTGTTTATATGTAAATTATACCTTTTCTCAAAAGTTCTGAAGGGCATCAAACACTCACGACCAAATAAATAACAAGTGGGAGGTTTCAAAGCCTTTGTTATGTACACCAGCACTAAGGTTTTGAAAAATATTTTGAAATGTGTCAGTCCCCATTTTTAGCCTAAAGATAATAACCATCATTTATTTTGTCCTGGAAACATTGAAAAAGCTTTTTCCAGTGTTACTTAAGTATTTAACACAAACATTAAAGTTGCAAACTGTTACAGATACAAATGGACCTCACACCGTGTATGTGTGTAGATGTGAACAATCATGGAAGTAGCTCACGTGTCCCCAGGACGTGGACCCAGGACGTGGTCCCAGCTGCGCTGCTGTGTGCTCTGGACACTGCGGTAGTGTACAGGAATGTGGTGCTTAGTCAGAGCCCAGGACGTCCAGGAGCAGGAGGAGGAGTAGTGGTGACAAGGAGGGACTGCCAGGATGCGTGAAGCAATAACCACGGAAACAAAAGTACAAGCAAGTAACAAAACTTCATTTTGTTGGACTTACAAAGGAATCCAACTCAACAATGTTCTTCCAGAATAGAACCCATTTATAAGTTTGGGGCTTACTCTAGATAGTTTTTTATTTATTTAAACTATGAATAAACACCATGTCTTCACTAACATGGCTACTTTCAATCGGGGTTTTTAAATATAGGTGTCTCCAGTAGGTTAAGGTAAAAAAAAAAAAAAAAAAAAAAAAATGAGGTGGTGGCATTTGTGCTGATTTCAAGGAAAGTAGTTTACACATTATTTACCTGCCATAGTTTCTTCCCAGTAAGCTTAACCAGAAAATATTTAAATCTTTTTAAATACACAACCAGACAAAAATGTATGCCCTCCCAGGGAATGTTTACTAAACAAACAAAAACAGCCCCAAAACTCTCAGTTTAGCTTTTCACTGTTATATTTCCATGAAATTCTAAGTTACTGTAATGATCTTAAATCTTTGCTATAGCAGAATGACTTTTGTAAGAATCATGTACTCATTTATTATCCTTTTACCACGGAGCAAGATGGTATTTAAATGCTTCGGCAAGCAATGATGCTAGGTTCTTCTTCGCATGCAGCATTATCTGGTGGGTAAATGTCAACAAGTTACTGTATTCTCTTTACTTTGTAGCTGGAAAACCTATGAAATTTGGAGAGTTACAGAAGCCTGGAGAGAAAGCTTACTTCACCATGTATTGGCTCATGATACAGACTTGAAACATCAAAATAATAATAATAATAATAATAATAATAATAATCACCAAAACTTCCATTCCTCTGATTTGCAAAAAGGAAGTAAATCCAACAAACATGCAAGTTGCATCTAGCCTATGCAATCGGTGTAGCACAGGTCTTCAAGGAATGCTGGCCACTACAGGTGGAGTTTCCCTCCTCCAAAATGCTTGGGACCTTAATGATGCTACGTGAGGACCACCTCATCGTCCTCCCCGAGACCCAAGAGTGACTGCGCTTTCTTGGGAGCAGTGCAGGCTGTGTAGGGGTGACTCCCCCAAACTTGCTTTCAGCTGAAGCAGTGAGCTGGCCGAGGCTAAAGGCAGGCAGCTGCTACTAGACTACTTTATTGCCAACAGCTACGACTGAGCTCAGATAGATGAGCTGCCGTCCCAGAGGGCTAAGATATGAGATAACGTCTCTGCTATTCCTGCAGGACTCCAGAGGAACAATCCTGCCAGAACTGGCTACAACACAGGTTACTCATGAGCCACAACCTCAATCTGGCTGCACCTGGCCCTTCCGCAAGAGCGCTTCGAGCCCTGTTCCAGCCTTGCCTGCCTCACCACTCGGCCAGCACATCTGTCCCCAACCCCATCATTGTCTTCCTCAATGAATAAATACCAAGGTTCTGGGTGCCTCGTGGCTTTTTATTCCCCAAGAAGAACTGGTCTCCCCAGATCCCTGCCTGCACCCCTATTTTGTCTCTTGCACTGTAACTCTGGGCAGGAAATTGGAACCCACTGCAGGGTTCTCCAAAAACATTAGCCATTGCAGCTTACATTTTACATTGCATATTTGTAACTTTCAATTTTGGCTTCTTTTGCGGGGTCTTGGGGTTGAACTCAAGGCCTTGTGCTTGCCAGGCAGGTGTTCGATGTAGCTGAGCTATTTCCCCAGTCCAACTTTGGCTTGTTTAAAAACTCATAATTTGTCTCTATCTTTTATTTCTGTTTTTGCATCTTTTTTTCATTATGTATTTACTTCTTTATTTATATATTTGATACAGGGGCTCCCTACACAGCTCAGACTTATAGTGATCCTCCTGTCTCAGCTCTCCTAGCACTGGGATTAGGTGTGTGTCACTATGCCTGGTTTCAGAGCCAGCACAGCATGAGATACCAGGGACCAAACTCAGGTCCTTACACTTGCCAAGTAGGTGCTTTGATCATCGAGCTATCCCCCCACACCCTATCTTTGTGTCTTTTGTCTCATGTTTTGTCTTTTTCTCTATTTTCTGAACAAGCTATCTACATGTCAAGCTGCCGGTTCAAATGATGGAGCTGCCAACATCTGACCGCATCATCATTAAAGACAACACTTGCTGCACAAACACTTAGCCAACACACACTCACCACGTGTGTGGCCCTGGGCCTGGACCTTGGGACAGAGGCAAATGACTGTGCTCTACTCCTGCAGCCCTCTGTCTCGTGAGGCATAAAAACAAACCACCACATGGATGGAGAAAGGATGAGCCTGGGGTCAGCATAGAGAGCACAGAAAGACATACTGGGAGCTGAGGATGGGGCAGAGCTAGGGATGGGGCAGAGCTGGGGATGGGGCAGAGCTGGGGATGGGGACGAGCCTGTGCAGAAACAGAAGACCAGGAAATGCTTGAGAAAATAGTCATTAAGCTAATAGTCTTCACACGAATACAGCGCCCAGTGAGTGCTCCCTCCACTAAGGGATCAAAGGAAAGAAGTAGGTTAGGAGACAGCGTGGCCAAGTGCTGGCCTTGGCCATCTGGCTCCTCCCCATGTTCACGTTTTCAGGACTTTATAGTTATCAGACATGTGCTGTGTTCAAAGCACCATTGTAAAAATTACAGAAAATCATAAAAAGAATAGGAAGCTTAATCTCTGTCCTTAAGAAAGCCACGTTAATGCAGCGCATGCTTGTTGAGCGTTGTACTTTTGCATATACCTCACATTTGTAGGTTGAAACAAGAAAGTCTAATGGATATTAAAGCAAAAAGAGAAACAGGAGCATTAAAAATTTCAACATTACTAGTTCTTAGTTTTGAGGGTCTTGTAATTCTGCCCCACGAACAAGTAAATGACATCTTAGTATCTGCTCAGCCCTAAAAACTACTGTAGAGCAATATACACATATCGCCAGCCCTAAGGATGAACAAGAAAGCCACTAGAATAAAAAGAAAGACACTAGGATTAGGATTTGGGCCTTTCCAGTGTAGTTCTTTCTCTCGCCTTCCCGACACACCCCCAGGCTGGCTCAGGCCAGAGCACCCCATCTTCTCCCCACCATCACTGCCACGGCACTGCCATGGTCAGGACTGCGCACTGCCATTCCTGGGGTCTGGACTGCCAGGGCTGCTCCCTCTTCCTGACCCTTAGGCCCGTCGTAGCCATAAAGGAAGCCAGGCCAGGATCTTCCATGGGTCGCGTCTTGCACCGCATTCACAGGACACCTCTTTCCCCCCATGGCCTCTCCGCCACCCTCCAGCAAGCACACTGGTCTTGGGCAGGAGCGCTCCCCGCTCTGGGAGAGGGTGTCGTCTGTGCCCTAAAGCACCACAGGAGTCACCATGTGAAGGTCGTCACATAGTCCACTGCACTACTCCTTAGAAGTTTCAGTGTCGTGTGGCTTCCACGATATTCGGCTATGAGGGTCATTGCTTTATTTTTAATCTGCATGGGTTTTCTTTCTCCAGATGATAACCAAGCGAGAGCCAGCTACCCTTTAACATCTCGCTGCATTTAATGTGACACCACACATACACCAAATGCTCAAAATGTTTCTGGATTATTACGTTGAGACATAAAGAATAATAAATGACTTGTAGAAGTGTTTTCATCTTATTTTGCTTATTTTGTGTAGGGTCTCACTATGCAGCTCAGACTCCTAGTGATCCTCCTGTTTCAGCCTCCCCAGTGCTGGGATTACAGGTGTGCGCCACCACACCACACCATCATGCCCAGTCTGGGTGGCTGGCTCAGCGTGTCTGGGGGCGTGGGCAGTGTGGCATGTGGTGTCAGGGATCAAATCGCAGCCCCTGAACTTGCCTACACAGGTACTTAACCAGCTTGAGCTATCTCGCCAGCCCTGATTTATTGACTTTTAATTCAGAGCATTTGAATAGATGTATTAGTATGAGAGAATTTCACACTAAAATATTTTTATGCCTAAAGATATACAAATTTGATAATTATATTGTTTTTAAATTCCATCAGCCAGTGAATTAATGGCCTTTCCTAAACACCTACTAGCATTATTATCCAATTTGCTAGAGAATTATTTACTTTAGTAAATTATGGTTTGTCTAAAATAAACACTGTGTTCTCTAGAATTCTGAAAAACTAACCTTACCAGGTATAAATACATGAACTTCAGAACCTTTATTTATGCAACCAATAAATAAATATCTATGAATAAAGAAATGCAAAATATCTATCTATAGATTGACATAAATATGCTATAATATAAATCATCATGGTTCCTAAGACATTTTGAATTATGTAATTTTAGCTAGATATGAACCATTTATAGAATATTTTAAAGTTCAAACTACTTCCCAAACCTTATATAAGGAATTCATTCAATGGTGAATTTGTTTACATTCAATGCTGTGTGGGAGGTTATTCACAAATACTCAGAAATCAACTTCCAAGAAATACCTTAAATTGCCTAGAAACTTACAAAAGGCAGCAATTCACCAGTAAGCTCCCCTATGGTCTTTGATAATTTCAAACCAAAGGAATTTCTGCACCCATTCTCTTCCAGAATTTTATAGTTTTCAGGCCTAGTATCAAGATGATATTGTTTTCTATATATTAGATTGATTGGTTGATTGATTGATTGATTGATTGATTTTAATGTATTTGGTTGTGGTAGGGTCTCACTATGCAGCCCAGACTCATGGTGATCCTCCTGTTTTCAGCCTCCCCAACTGGGATTAAAGGCATGCGCCACTATTCCCATACTCTGGCCAGCTCAGCCCACCTGGGGACTGGGCTGGTGTGCAGATGGTGCTGGGGCTTGAACCACGATCCCTGCGCTTGCCTAAGCAGGTGCTTTAGTCCGCTGAGCTCTCTTGCCAGCCCTCTACTGCTTTAAAGACCAGGAACTATCACTATATGCTAAAAGTATAATTGAATTAGAAAATGATTCAATAATTTCATCAGAAAGCATTAAAGTAAAAGTAAAACATCTCTCTCACACTAGCAAGTCTATACCAGACAGGATAATTTGTAATACAATATCCAGATACCATTTTTTGTAAAGAGACTCAGACATATTCCCATGTACAAAAGAGCAAGCCCTTGGGCAAGTCTTGATTTTGCACCAAGAACCTGGGTTTTCTCCATGTCTCTCTTCTGTGCTTCACAATGGTGCTGTCAATCTTTAGACTCTAACTGTTGGTTTTCCCAGCACAGAAGGGAACCAACACATCCACAGCATCTCCAGGTCTGATCCCCTTATTCCGCAGCTCCATCCGTTGCTTATCAGCACTCTGTACTGACCACCTGTGTGACAAGGTTCCAAGACCACACAGCCACACATGTGCACGCAGGAGCACATGCAGATGGGCATGTGGACAAATAAATCTTATTTCCAATATAGGGACTCAGTAAAATGGTAAAATAAACTTAGGGATGAAGACAGATACATAAATAGATAAGACTTTTTTTTTCTGCTACAAACATTCAAGCACCCTACCACCGACTGCACACCCCAGCCACTGGATTCTTTTCAAATGACACAAGATATGTTTTAAAATACTGACAGTATTGTGTACAATAGCAATAAAAGTTTTTCCATGTTTATTTTATATGTGAATAAGTAAATGAAAAGTTCTGATCAAACCATAAAATTTTAACTTCTTAAAAAACGTATCATAGTAAAAGAAGTGCCTTTATTTGCCCTCAAAGTATTTCCCCTCTCTTCAAACAAATTTATTCCATTGTTCTTGCTACTTTCTGAAGCAATTTTTGAATTCCTCTTCCATGAGCATCGTGGCTGCCTGGATGACTGAATCGATTCACAATGTTTACCTTTCATGGTCATCTTGCCTCGGGGGAAGAGCCAGGACCTGCATGATGTCAGATCTGAGAATAAGATGGATGAGGAGTCACCATAATGTCTTTATTTAACAAAAATCATCTTAAACATGTGAGCTAGAGATGATCATACAATATGGTAACTGTTTACATTTTAAAATTTACTACAGTAAAGAGACACAGTGTCATTAACCCCCCAAAAATAATCAAAATACCCCTCACTTCAAAGGCACTTGTCCTGTGATTTTTGACTTGTTTTTCCATGTAATAAGGGGTTTTTTTTAATTTAAATATTCACCGTACCTTTTAATCACACCTTGTAAATGTACTTGCTCTAACATAAAGCAAGCCTCCAAGTGCAGTCACAAGTTTATTTGATGTAAACAAGGAGCAATGTGAGCAAATGGCGAAAGCATGCCCTAGTGTGATAGAATTGTAAGCTATTTAAGCACACTGGGCAATAGAGGAGGCAGGACAAGAAGGAGGGCAGGGCCGATGGCCACTCCCCAAAGAGGGCTTCCAGAATGGCTTCAGAAAGTGGAAAGGATCAGGGGAGTGCATGTGTGAATCAAGGGGAGAGTGGAAGGATTCATGGCACTGGGTCTTTTACTGTAATAATCTTCAATTTAAATAGTCACTGTGTATTGTGATCACACCTCCTGGTTATACAAAGGAACATATAGAAAGAAAATAAACACACGGAAAAGGAACAGGCTTTGAAGGGGGTGAGTTTAGTTTTAAATACTCGAACTTTAAGGTATGTACGAGACACTCGTACTAATGCTCAGTTAGCAGGAATGAGCCCAGAACAGACCTTCTGGTCAGGATCCAAGGAGCAGAGAACCACCAACAATGCAGCAGCTGGGGAACAGGGCCAGAGAGAGGTTCCGGGTCACCCATATCAAAGGCGTTTGAGAAGGAGTCTGCAAAGAAGACCACAGGCAGCGCTCAAAGCGATGGAGAGCGGGCCTCAACCACAATACCCACAGGGTGAGCAACTTACATGACAGCTGAAAAAAGACTCCACTGGATGTGGCCACTAAGAGGTTCTCTGGTGGCAACGTGTAGTGCTGGGAGCTTTCTGACAGTAGATTGAGTGGCAACTTCAGGGTGAGTTCTGGTGACACAAAACACAGCGGATTTGTGCGTGTGATGGTGTGTGTGTGCATTTAGGAGCTTCTGTGTTTAAGAAAACAGGATTGAGAGGGATGTAGAGAACAAAGAAAAGACTGCTTTGCTTATGGCTTCTTTTCTTTCGTACGTGTGAAAAATGCACACATTTGTAGTCCAAGAAGCAGATGCTAACCCCCACCCCCCGCAAAAAAAAAAAAAGCTGAAAGACAAAAAAAAAAAAAAAAGAAGAAGAAGAAGAAAAAGGAAAACGATTTCACATGAGACAGAAGGAAGCTGAGTCCGAAACTCAAGGAGCTGTCTCGCGAGCCAACCTTTCACGGTGCAGTAATCACTAGGCACACGCGGCTACTGAGGACCTGAGCTTCTCTGGTACAGGGAGGAACAGAACTCTTCATTCTGATGAATCTAAATTTAAATAGGTAGCTGGTGGCTAGACACTTGGCTACTTCGGAATACCAGGCTGAGGATGAATCCGTCCTGATGACAAAGACCAGGGTTGTTTGTGTCTTCTGCTGTGGCGCAAGGAGAAGGCTGCACCAGTGAGTGACAGCATGGGCAGGAACCACGGGGGAGCCAGTGAGGCTTGGAAGGGGTACAAAGAGCCAGTGGAGTAGCTGGGAGCACAGCACAGCAGGACGGAGAGCCAAGTTGGGCCTGGAAAGTACCGCTGCAAGGCACACAGCACGTGAATGATCAAGGCTCACGGGTGACTTGAAATAATACTGGGACAGCAAAAGCCAGGTGCAGACATGACACTACTGGTATCAAATATCATACTGTGGACAACACCGAGGGAAGCAAACCACCTGTTCAGGAGAAAAGAAAGGGGGGAAGAGATCGAAGTCTCAAACAGCTTAAAGAGGTGCTGCAAAGGGGAAGTGAGGCAGCGGGAGTGGGAGAGGGTGGGGGATGCTGGCCCATGAGCTTATGCATGGAGCTTTTGGGAAGGAGATTAAGTGATGAGACCAGTATCATTGACTTGCCATTAGGAGGCTGGGTCAAATCCAAAGAGGCAGGTCCCCAACAGCGTGACCTTGGGGTTTCTCTCCCTTCCAGCTTCTTCCTTCTGTCTCTGCTTCCTGGCCATGATGCTGTGAGCAGCTTTCCTCTGCTATGCCAATTCTTCCTGGAGCCTTCGACCATGGACTGCACCCATGAGTCCTCTAAGCCTCTCCTCCTTTAAACTGTGGGTGTCAGAATGGTGTCCCAGCAAGGAGGAAAGTAGGTCAGACAGTGAATTAAGACTAGAAATGATGATGCAGTCTTATGTAAGAGCAAATCCTGACCAGCTTAGAAGGAGCAGGCAACAAGAACCTCATGAGCTTGAATGATGTCCCACTGGTACTAGAGTAGTGCAAAATGACAAGCTCAAGACCCAGTAAAGACAGTGGTGTATTACAAAGGCATGAGTACCAGAAATTGACGTCATAGATTCCAGTTTGCCTCTATAGGTCCAGGGAACCAAAAGTGTCCAGGGAAAGAGAAGAAATGATGTTCCCACTGAGCAGTCAAGCAGGAGGGCAAAGCCAGCCCTCCCCTAACAGCTAGTTCTATCCATACTACCAGGGCTTACATGACTCCTGCCCACATCGGGGAGGGCCAGCTGCTCTATTCAGTGCCCTGACCCAAATGCTCACTTCTGGACACTCTCGCAGAGACACCCAGAAGTAATCCATGACCACACACTTGGGTTCCATGGCCCAATCAAGTTACCCACTTGACGGTAAGTAACCACCGTCACATCACTGTGACAGTGTAGTGGAAGATGGACAGCCAACCCAAGGCCCTCTGCCGGTCAGGAAATCAGTGATCTCAGTGTGTTACAAGTGAGGAGACTATTTGTTCTATGTGGGAAAATCTCCTAAGAAAAATCATCTCTGGGGTGGGATTTCTTCAGAACACTACAATAGCCTAGGCAGGGAGAAGGGTAAGAGAGCTGGGTAATGAGGTCCCCTCCTGGGGAAGGACTTTTAGGGAGAAGCTGAAAGACAGAGGAAAGCCAACAGGGCTACAGAAGGAAAGAGCCCTTTCATTCCCAGGCTCCAAAACTCATTCTTTAAGATCCTCAATTTCTCTAGGACTGTTGTTGTGCTTCACTTTCTTCAAAAGGGCAAAGGAAATAACCATATTTTGGGCTGTGATTAGTATTCTAAAATGTGGCTCTCACTGTTACTGTTCTCCCACTTTGGAGTTATCTTACACATTTGTATGTGTCTTATATGTCTGTTGAATTTCATAAGGTTAAATATCTAAGCTATCAGTATCATCTGTATCATGGGCCTGTAACCATGACATCATGGCCAGCCAAATCATACCTAACCTCATTGTATGTAAATTAGAGCTTTCTATATCCATATTCTCTCTCAGTCTCTCTTTTTCTCTGTCTTTGTCTCTCTCTGTCTCTCTGTCTCTCTCTCTCTCTCTCTCTCTCTCTCTCTCTCTCTCTCTCT
>NDGN011553925.1:0-15663 GCA_002564285.1 Tympanoctomys barrerae | reverse complement strand
TCTCTCTCTCTCTCTCTCTCTCTCTCTCTCTCCCTCTCTCTCCCTCTCTCTCCCTCTCTCTCCTCCCTCTTTAACAGCAAAAACTGGACACTTGCACCTCCTGTCCCCAGTTCCCACGCACACACACACTCGCCCTTCCATGCTGCACAGAGATATTTTTTCAGACACAGCTTCTGTAACTACCACAAAATCATTTGATTGAACAATGGTCTCACGGACAATTTTATCACAAGTGTTTCTCATGGGCATTGCTAGAAGCTGTTTAGATGCTTTAGATAGGAACGTTTTTAATAATAATTGACGTGAAATTCTTTAAATGTTTTTTCAAATTCCTTTCACTGTGCTCTGCTTCTTTCAAGAACTTATGCTCCCCCCTGTGGCAATCTGATCACAGAAAAAAATAAAATAAACAGGGCGAGAGAGAGAGAGAGAGGCAGAAAGAGAATCCTGAAGATGATCAATTAACAAATCATTCTCAAACTGAAAAACAACGTTATTTGTCTTGCTAAAAGGGAGGGGTGGCTGTCACCGCGAGCTGTCACACTCAGTGCTGTCTACATGACTGATGACTGTGGAAGTTATTGGACACAAAGCTGATCGCTGGCAAATGTGTTATGGCAGAAACTGAATATACCAAAATATTCAGAGACAAACTTAAAGGACGGTTTTATTTTACTTTACCATTTATTAGCTGGGCATGGTGGTGGGCACATGTAATCCCAGCACTCAGGAGACTGAGGCAGGAAGATCACTGCAAGCTCCAGACCAGTCAGGGCTACAAAGTGAGCTCAAGGCCAGCCTGAACTCCACAGAGAGATCATGTCTCAGAAGGAAAAAAAAAAAAAAAAAGAGCTCATTGAGTGCTTACTCTATGATAAACATTGTTCTAGGAGTTTTATAAGATTTTTGTTATTTAATCCCCGTGATTGTCAAAACAATTTTGTGAAATCTTGTCAAGTGAGTGCTATAGTTATCTGCAAGTGAAGAGAAACCAGTGAGGCTTAGAGCAAGTAAGTGGTTTGCCTAATGTCACACATTCAATAATTTGGCAAGTAGCTGAAACTAAGCAAAGAAATAGCTTTCCTAAAGTAGGGAAAGAAACACAAATTCCAGCAATTGTATATTCAAATCGATTGTATCTTACTGTCTATAGTTATGGAACATTTGAAGTCACCATTAATATTTGATCCCTTAAATGTAAATTGCTGGCTTCTTTTATAAAACTCTTTAAGCTGCAAAATAAATTTAAGTCATAACATGCCATACTAGAACTTGTCAACCTTGAGTTGTTAAAACATCCAATTTAATTAATCATGATTCAAGTTTACTTTGTCTGGTTTTATTCTTAAGATTTTTAAAAACAAACTATAAACAACAAATTTTTTAAAAACATTTTTAATGATCTATTGGAGTCAAGTACAATAGCAAATACCTGTAATGCTACCAACTCAGGTAGGTCAGACAGGAAGATCCCAAGCTTGAGACTACCCTGGGGACCTGAGCAAAGGCCCTTCTCAAAATAAAAGAGTTAAGGCCAGGAAAATTGAGGGGCCCCAAGCAGAGGGACCCTCCATGCTGCTTCTCCAGCAGCTCTAGTGACAGGAGTGTACTAGAGCTGCTGTCACTTCACTGTCACCTCACATGCACTGTCTAAGATTCCCCTCCACTCCGGCCCTCACTGTGGACAAAATGGCTTCCAGATGGCCATTTCAGCTCAACCTGAGGTCAGTTTCCTCTCTTGGAAAGTTGGATGTGAGACGTGAGAAATACAGGAGGTTGGAGATCTTGTGTCTGCTTTAGATGAAGACCAGGCTTCAGCATGTAAAGTGAGAACACAGGAGGGGCAGCAGTGGTCCCACCACTGCACTGTGGTCCCTCCTCTGACAGCTCTCCCAAAAGCTGGCTGGGAAAACGCTGCCTGACTGGTAAGGGAGGGGCCTGGCTGGAAAGCAGTCAAAGCCAACACAGGATGATTTAGCTGTGGCAGTGCTCAGCCCCACTGCAAAGTAAGGCTGCTTCAAAGTCTATCTGAAACAGGACAGGAAGTTTGCTTGCTTACCTACTGGGCTACAAGCAAGCAGCTGGAGCCTCAGGAGTCAGCTATAAATGGAAACAGCAGGGCAACACCACCAAGAAGACCCAGCGCAGAGATGCTAGAAATGAAGAAAATGCCACAAAAGAATCATTTGGACAAAGTAAGCATTCACCATGTACATGTAAGAAATAGCTTAAGGGTGAAATACTCCCAGACGTTAATAAGCCTGCCATTATATGAAACCCCATGCTATAGTTGTTAACTTTCACACACAGGCAGGAGTCAATAAGAAAATTCCCTGTGTCGCCTGCCATCCCTAGACAACACCTTCAAGCTCCACCGTGAGTGTTTATGACATAGATCACATCCCATGAACAACATGAAATGAGTTGAAATTCAAATCCAGTCAATGGAAGAGGGGGAAAGGGGGGGCTGCCAGCCTAACACACACACACACACACACACACACACACACACAAAGGAAAATATATTTCAGTGAAGAAATGCTCATAACACAAACACTATGTCAGTAGCACACAGAGACATGTTTACTTAGGGATATTTGTGAGAAAGGAAAAAAATCTATGTTTATAATAGACATTGCTTCAGTGTTGCTAGCCTGTCCCAGATTCTGTCTGGATATTTATTCATAAGGGTAGCTTATCAGTGCATGATGTAATGATCCGAGAAGACTTTGGCCTGTGGTTGGTCCTAGTCTCAGCCTAAACAAGACTCCACGGCGTTAGACACTGAACCGCTGAGCCTTCTCAGCGTGGCCCAAAGCTGAAGTCCCAACAGGGCACACCCTGATATGAGGATGCCCAACACACAGCCAGTGACTTGACTCATTTTTCCTTTATTAGCTACACTGGTTTGTTAGTGAGTCAGAAGCAATCCAGCTACATAATAAAGCATGAAGTCTTCTTCTCTTAAGTCCCAAAATCTTAATTGTTTTAAAAAATAATCTATGCTTGGGTCCAAATTTCTTTCCTAATACAGGTGAGTAAACATCATCTTTCTCCGTCATTTTTATCATATTTGTCTCATACCAAAGCATAACACTGACTGCCGATTGGTCTGGTAAGGATTTTGAAGCTTTCTAGAGTGTGTGCTTTTAGAGACTAAGAAGATGTGAGATCATCTTCCTAAGGAAAGACACACAGCGCTAGCAGATCACTACATAGGCAATGTGAAGGAAAGCAGCAAAGCTGGGAGCAAAGGCAAGAGTTCCTTTACATACACACCCCTGGGCCTCCTCTACCCAAGCCTGCTGCATGTTTTGCTGGCACAGCCTTCAACATCCTCACTTAAGAGGGAGAATGAGGGCTGGACAAACAGCTCAGTGGATTAAAGCGCCTGCAAGCAGGCACAGGGGCTGAGGTTCAATCCCCAGGCCTGCTGTGCCGGCCCCACCCCCGGAGCGTGCTGAGACAGCAATTGAGCCTGGGTGTGGTGGCGCACGTCTGTGATCCCAGCTCTTGGGAGGCTGTAAACAGGCCGATCACTAGGAGTCTGATCTGGTAGTGAGACCTTGAACTCCCTATAGACGCTTCTGTAAAATACAAAGAAGACAAAACAAACAAACAAACAAAAAAAGATGGAGAATGATTACTATGACATATTACGTATCTCCCAAGGTTGCCATGAAACTGAAGTAAGACAGTGCACATAAAGGCACTCACAGGTTAAATTTTCTACGTAAACAAAGGGTGACCAAGGCAAAACTGGTTGTTATCTGTGGCACACATCCATGCAGAGCTCTAAAATGAAGTCTTGCCACATTGGTCAGATGAAATCAGCCATGTGCACTCTGATGTCAGATTAAACAATGCCTTCATTCTCTTTTGCTTCAACTCTGGTATCAAGACTTTGAATAGAACATGACTTACTTCTTAAACATATGGTGGACTGACCTTAAGATGCTATCTCAAAAACTTTATCCATGTGTTTAGATTTCCTACGCATGAGTCTCTAAGGCATAGTCATTTAAAAAGTCGCACGCAGAAAAGCAATGTAGCAATTCCTGGACAATGGGAATAACTTCATTTTCAGCATCTAGAACATATTAGCTGCCTATTTGCTTTTAATTTTAAAATGTATTTGCCATCACCAGCGGTAGCACAGTTCACATTACAAAATTAAATGAATGAAAACTGCTACCCAAGTATATGGAAATTGTAGAGGTCTGTGAGGCCACATTAAACACGAGTACCACCTCAGTGTCTGAGAAGGTAAAAATCTAAAGGGGACAGGAGGGATACAGGCAGAAATAAGTTTTATTCTTTTGTCACTTATACAGCAATTCTTATTAATGTAGCTCCTACATTTTTTACTAAAGAAAGAAAACTAGGGCTACTCTGATTCACTCTTCAAAAAAAGAAAAATGAAAATCACATGATGCAAATGAAGGAGATGTAATGGATGAAGGATCAAGTAATGAGATGTATGTAGAATTTCTTTTTACACATCCCAAAAACTGACCAAAACAGAAACACACTGATGTGTTCTCATCCTACAGATGACATGGGAAGGATGTTCAAGGCATAAAACAGATTTCAAAAAATTGTGCTGGCTAAATGTCTCTACCGATTTGCAGCATCTATTCTTAAAAAAGAAAAAATGAGGAAATGGGATTGATTTCCCTTGAATTTTCTAATACCAACACTCCCAAATCCAGGCTGCATGGGAAGGAGTTCTACCAAGCCAAGTTATGGGCTTTTCAAGTCAGAATTTGCCTTGCCTGAAGATAAAAGAGCTTCTCCATTGAAGAATGGAAGAGAAGGGTAATTTTGAGCCCCTGATGACTTTTATATCCCTGATGTATTCAAAATCCCTGATTCCTTCTAAGAAAGCCCTTTGTAAGTACAGTGTCCTTAAGCTAAGAACTTTTCCCCTAGTCTCCAGCAGATATCAAAAAGGCTTTCTGGGACAGTGCCCCAGGCAAGTGGAGGGGAAAACACATTGCCCAGGAGGCCTGGATGGGGTGAGTCCGACCACCTCCCACCCCAGAGAACTCCCTCAGGCACATCTGTGCTACTTTACCCAGTTCTTTTAGAACCTCCATCCTTTCATTCCCTCCCATCCTTTGACATAAGCCAGCTTGTCGCAATTCTGTCCTCCTCCTCCCAAACCTACTGAATCATCTCCCCAGTCATGTATTTTAAAGAAGACTTTTCTATTCCCATTAGATGTCACCTCCCATGTTACCTCAAGTATCACTAAAAGGACTCTGCACACACTCAGGGGTTGTGGCTATGCTAAAGTGGAATGACTATGAGCCTTCCACTGGAAGTCAAGGGACATCTCAGCCACCAGCCACAACCAGGGCAAGCCCAGGAAGCCCCATGCTCTCTGACCCTGACTCCCCCGTAAATAAAAGACAGCACAGGGGCCTAAGTCAATAATCAGAACAAGACTAATTAAACTATCAAGGGAAACAAATGGTGAACTATAGGAAATATCCTATTAAATTTATTTTAATAGGATAAAGGACTATAGGAAAGGACTTCTTTTCCTTTCTCACCCTTCCAGCCCCCAACTCCTTCCCAAGCAAGGATATGGATAAACAAACATGCAACACAAACCACATAGGGCAGCCTTCACTGCCTTCTCACAAACATCTTTGCATCAGAAAACATTCTAAGAAAGTCAGAGAAGGAATTATAAGGAAGAAACAGCAGGAAGGAAGGAATGTCATTGAGGTAGCCCTTCTCTCCCACCTCTGAATGCCCAAGCCAAATGCCAAGGCCTCTCCCTCACCTTCAAACATCTTCAGCAAAGGAGGATCTCTGGAGATTTCAGAATAATATTTATCACTGTCTTTCCAAAATCTCCCAGTGTAACTTGTTGCTTTTTGATGGAGTTCTTTTATGTGATTGAACCTAGGGCATGTAGAAATGTGGAGAGCCCACTCCCCAGAGGCCAGAAGGACCAACACACTCCGCCCCACATCCTTATGCGGCGGGCTTCCTATAGGTCCAGCAGCTCGGTGTGCACCTTGTGCCTGGCTCTTGGCTCCAATTCACATTCCTCTGCTGTTTCTCTGGGAGCTTTGATTTCCGCTTGGAGGGCCGGCACTGGCTTCTGCCTGCTCTTATAAGACAATGTCTACAGCCAAAAGCTGAAAATGTGCAAGATTCCTTCTTTAAGTACACAAACACCTAAGTCTGGCCACAATCCTGTAGCCCTGCCAGGGTTTCTCCCTGTCTGATACCTGATCAAGGAATCTTTTGGGGGAGTGTCAGGGGGAAGACAACAAAGAACACAAGTGAAAGACTGTAGGACACCCACAACCAAACATCTTACAAGGCTTCACCACATGACCTGCAGAGACCGTACCCGGGAGACACGCACACTCCTTACCTAGCTTGGGAAATGACTCGGCGGCGGCCAGCTTTGCAAATTCCTATTTTACCAAGGAAATGAGTTTGCTAGCTAACCACTTGCCCACAAGTGTGAAGGAGTCCACCTTTACCGTCTTGCGCACCAATTCAAAGAACTTTTTCTCTCCCGATTCTGACCTGCTGTCACTCAAAAGGTTGGGATAAGTCAGAGCTGGATGAAGTTGTAAGAAGCCACTATTTCCACTTTCCCACCCAAGCACACACAAACATTTGCTGAGTCATTTATAATAGTGCAAGAATTCATATGCCGTGGCAGGAACCGAGGACACGGTGTCAGCCTTTCCTCTAAATTTCCTGGCACTTGATGGTCTGTATCACAATAAAAACATACTTTCGAGTCTGTGAATGTCTTGGGTGTCTTCTCTCATTCCTTCTGTGTGTGTGTGTGTGTGTGTGTGTGTGTGTGTGTGTCTATCTCAGTGACTCTATTAGCAATGATCTTTTAACTCTTTCAAAAGAGTTTTGGTCATAAAGCCTGAACCCAAGTTTAAAAACACACAACGTATTTTCTACTGAGATGTTTCATGTGTTTTTACATTTCAAGATGCCCGTTTTCTTTCAATCAATCTAAAAACCAGCCCCTTGGAGCTATGAACCTACTGAGATTAGAGAGACCATCTGAATTTTCTACTGCAGTCAAATTCTTTTTATAATGTCGTGACATTTTGAACAGTACCACAAAATGGTGACATTCTCAGGTGCGTAGAGAAAGGTAAGAAAGTTGAAGTACCAAGAGAACTTCGATCTAGTTAACCGTCCTTGAACTCTATGAACTTTCAAAACTCTCAGTGTCTTCCTTCTATAAATGGGAATCTGAGGAGATGGCTCCTACTTGTAATAACTTCCCTGAGATTTGTGAATGGCAGTTCTAAGAATATAACCCCGTCACCCCCCTGGGCAGCTCATCCTCTTCATGAATGGGACTCCTCACTGTGTGCACAAAGCTGCTGGCGGCGGCTGACAGACTCTCCTGAGGTTTTCAAAGTCCCTGCTGCTGGCTGCCCCATGTCCCTCACACTGCAGGCTACAGAGCTCGCCATGAAACCCACATCCCACCTTAGATGAGGCTCGTGCTTTCTGCCCTCCTCCTTCCCTTCCACCCCACCTTTCCATCCATTAGTGGTAGCTATAATTGGAGGTTTAGGTCTTGAAAGATTTCGCTGTGGCTTCCCACATATTTTAGGCTTTTAAAAATCATCCACAGGGGAAGAGAAAGTGGGGGGCCAAGTTGCCTTTAATACACATGCGGCTATTAACATAACTTGGAATGTTCCTTCTTTAAATAGGAACTAACAGGCCTCTTCTCTTTGAGGAATGCCTGGAAAGAACATTAAAAAACAATGAGGAAAATTCTTCGTGGGCTTCAGAGGCCCTTGCTGACCATTCACACCGTGGCCCTGCATCTGCACTGTGGCACATGTGGCTTGCTTAATGAGGTAAGTGTGCTCAGATGATGGGGCCAGTGCTGAAGTTGGTTGTACTTCTTCCCCCTTGGCCGCTTTCCAATATGGTGAATTGAAACCTTAAAAGTGCTGGTCAGTTTGTATGGACTATCTTTAAGCTACGAATCCACAGTGCGTGATCTCTTCACTTTGTCTTCACATCAGAAACAGATACGCTTACCTTGAAGCCTGGAATGTGAAGCAGCAACAGCTGCAAGGAAGCCACTCACTAGAGAGGCTGATGCCATTGTCAGCTGAGGAGGCCTTAGGGAAGACAGATACGGCAGCCGCATGGCCCTAGCATCACTCTCCTTACCACAAAATGGCAAGGGAAGCTATTGACAAAAAAGCCAGTTAAATGACACAGATGCTAAATGAGTGTACAGCTAATTAATTGGGTCCTCAGTGAAGCTAAGTAGCAGTACAAAGATGGGAGACAGTCTTCGGCTTGCCTAGTTGACATCTGCACACAGCAGGGGGTAAAACCCATTCTTCCCCGATTTCATTCCACACACCTGGGTCATCAGAGGTCACAGTCACTATTCACCCATGTGTGGGGAGTCACTGAAGACATATTAGTCCCTGACAGTTTATAACCAGACACAACAGGGTACATGGTGGTTGTTATACAATCAGAGAGAGAGAGAGAGAGAGAGAGAGAGAGAGAGAGAGAGAGAGACAGACAGACACACACACACACACACAAACACACACTTTAAGACAAACCAAGTTCAATCCATATTTGAAGACTACACTTTCTGGTATAGTAAAATCACTCATTTAAAGACCACAGTGCAGCTGTGTTTAAAACACCCCTATAGAACCCCAAGCTTCTGCCAGGCCCCTCCTGTCTGGTCCCCTCTTCTCCCACCCCTGTGGTCCATCCTGACACCCCAAGCTTCTACCTACCCAGCCCACAGTCACTCGCTTTGACATTAGTAGACCCATTTTTCTGGAAACACTGATGGCCACTTACCCTCTTTTCCTCCCCCAACCTCCAACAACTCAAACAGTGTCCCATGCACTAAGAGAAAGCGAAGTAAGAACACTGGAATGGACCCGGGAACCTGCACTCCCCAAACCATTATCTCAAAAGACAAAGGATCCAAGTCTTTCAGATACAGATTGAGGATTTTCCAGGCAAGCATCTTGAGGATCTCTAATGGTTCCAAGCAACTTGTTAGTGTTCCTAGTTTCGAGACCCGGCAGCCTCTTAAACGAACATCACTACAAAAACAGGAAACAAGAAGAAAGAAAGAAAAAAGAAACACTTTAGAATTTTGCAGGAATCCCTGTGTGCCTCTTCAGCTACCCACCTCCTAAAAAGGATTTATGCCAGACCAGGGCAAAACTATTACAGAGAAAAAATAAAAAATAATCATAATTGCCGGTGTGATTTTAAACGATAGAAATCAGAAGTACTGAGAAGCAGACGCTCATAGGAAAAAACTCCTATTTGATGTTGGAAATACTGCGCCTTTTTTTTTTTTTTTCTGGTGAGCTGGAGTGTGCCAGCTTTTTCAGACGGAGGAATGCTGAGTGTCAAGGGGTCAGGATCAATCCGGTGTGAGTTGATGGGGCAGGAAGGTGGGGAGGAATGCGAGGAATGTCCCTGTTTGTGTGGGACTCCATTCAGCCCATTGGCGCGCCTGCCGCCTGCAGCGTATAAAAGGCCGAGCGCTCGCCACAGCCCCACACAGCAGCTCTTCCCCGCTCCGAGGAGGTAGCCAGCGTCACTCCCACCGCCACCACTTTGCCGGCGACGATCGCCTCCCGCCCAGCGACAGCAGCCGCCCCGGCCGACAGCCCCTGAGACCCCGGCAGCGCAGCGCGCCCAGGCACCCACCTCTGCGCCCTCGCCCCGGCCACCATGGCTCCCGCCGCTGCCGCCGTCGCGCTCCTCCTCGCGCTCTGCAGCCAGGTAAGCGCCGGGCGCAGCCGGCCCAAAGGGAGAACGAAGCCCTGCTCCCTGCCGGCCACCCCGGCGCTGACGCTCGCGCCTCTCCCCGCAGCTCGGCTCTGGCCAGGACTGCAGCGCTCAGTGCGCCCAGTGCGCGTCCGAACCCGCGCCGCGCTGCCCGCTCGGCGTGAGCCTTGTCCTTGACGGCTGCGGCTGCTGCCGCGTCTGCGCCAAGCAGCTGGGTGAGCTGTGCACGCAGCTCCACCCCTGCGACCCGCACAAGGGCCTCTCCTGTGACTTCGGCTCCGCGTCCAATCGCAACATCGGCGTGTGCACGGGTAAGAACCGCGGTGGCGCCTGCGCCCCGCTGCTCCGGGGGTCCGGTCACCTATAGCGTCCCTCTCTCCGGCCCTGCTGGAGGGAGACCCCGCTCACCAGCGCCCTGGTCTGCAACCCGCCCCCTGCAGCCCTGAGCATCTCCAGAGCCCGCGGAGCCTGACCTCTGTCCCTCCCGTTCTCCCTGCAGCCCAAGGGGGTGCCCCCTGCGTGTTCGGAGGGAAGGTGTACCGCAGCGGAGACACCTTCCATAGCAGCTGCAAGTACCAGTGCACGTGCCTGGACGGAGCGGTGGGCTGCGTGCCCCTGTGCAGCATGGACGTGCGCCTGCCCAGCCCCGACTGCCCCTTCCCCAGAAGAGTCAAGCTGCCCGGCAAGTGCTGCGAGGAGTGGGTGTGCGACCAGCCCAAGGACAGCACTGCGGTGGGACCCGCGCTGGCTGGTGAGTGGCTTGTGTCTGTAGGTTGGCACTGTCACCAGGCCGCAGGGCTGAGCCCTACGCATGCCAAGGGTGGGCGGAAGTTGTCCTATCCAGGCGTTTACCTTGGTTGTGTGCTCCGCTCTCTCAGCCTATCGACTGGAAGACACATTTGGCCCCGACCCAACGATGATGCGAGCCAACTGCCTGGTCCAGACCACAGAGTGGAGCGCCTGCTCCAAGACCTGCGGGATGGGCCTGTCCACCCGGGTTACCAATGACAACGCCTACTGCCGGCTGGAGAAGCAGAGTCGCCTCTGCATGGTCCGGCCCTGCGAAGTGGACCTGGAAGAAAACATTAAGGTTCGTGCCGCGCTCCTATAAACTCATTTCCACAGAATGCTAATGAAAAGGACCGAAGTTAGTTCCTTTGCTATCTCCAAAAACACCTAACCATGGGGCTCTTTTGCCCAAATAAGAGGTGGAGTAAGAGAAGCCGCCCATCCCCCCCCCTCCGCCTTGCATAGCCCTTCTCAGCTGGTTAACTCAGTACATTCCGAGGAAGGCTGGGGCTATTTTTGGAAAACTGGCAAATGAAACTCAAAAGTTTCTGTGCTCAAAATAGAAATAGAAATCAGGCAGCACAAGTCTCAGAACACAGCCGGTGGAGGAAAGCTGCTACCCCTTTAGTAATGGGTGTTTCTCCTCTCCCTTGCCTTCCTCAGAAGGGCAAAAAGTGCATCCGGACCCCTAAAATCTACAAGCCTGTCAAGTTTGAGCTGTCTGGCTGCACCAGCGTGAAAACCTACCGGGCTAAGTTCTGCGGGGTGTGTACAGACGGCAGGTGCTGCACCCCGCATGCCACCACCACCCTGCCTGTGGAGTTCAAGTGTCCGGACGGCGAGATCATGAAGAAAAGCATGATGTTCATCAAGAGTTGCGCCTGCCATTACAACTGTCCTGGCGACAATGACATCTTTGAGTCCCTGTACCACAAGACAATGTATGGAGACATGGCCTAAAGCCAGAAAGTGAAGGACATTAACTCCATTAACTCATTAGTCTGTAACTTGAACTAATTCACATCTCATTTTTATGTAAAAATGATTTCAATAGCACATGTTAATTTAAGTTTTTTCTAGCTGGGGAGGGAGATTCCCACTCCGTTCAAAACATTGTGCTATGTCGCACAAATAGTCTACCAACCCCAGACACTGGTTTGAAGAAAGTTAAGACTTGACAGTGGGACGACATTAGCGAATAGTGTCAGAATGTATACCAAGGAAGGTGTGGCTATAGGAACAGCGCGGACACCTGCAGAGGCCAGTGCCACCGGATGTCATCTGAAAGCAGTGACAAACCTGCTGCTTGGAGTATGCTCTCGGGAAGGAAAATGTTACAGGCTCTCTGACCTCCCTGCAGCTCCATCCTTATGAAGGGTGTGCGTTCTCCTGCCACCCCAGGGCTGAGTCGGGTTTGTTCTTGAAGCCAGAGCAGCAGGCTCAGCTGTGACACTCTGATTCCAATGACAGTATTCAGGAGTCAGAATCCTGTCTATTAGACTGGACAGCTTGTGGCAAGTTAATTTGCCTGTAACAAGCCAGATTTTTTTATTAATATTGTAAATATTGTGGAGATATATATATATTTGTACAGTTATCTAAGTTAATTTAAAATTGTTTGTGCCTTTTTGTTCTTGTTCTTAATGCTTGGATATTTCAAAGGTTAGCCTCATGTTGTGAATGGCATGGGTAGGCCAGAAAGCTTGTCTGATTGTTGGAAACTTGGGGTGGAGACTGGGTAGAATCTTAACGGAGTGACGGTTCATCCAGAGAGATGACTTGCTGAAGGGGAGGTCCTGGGGTCCCTGGCTGTAGGAAGCATGGTGACCTCACTTCTGGTGAATAAATGTCCTGTATTCAAAGATGACTACACAGCTGGTCAATTTTCCACCTGGAAGCACCTGTTTGTACTTTGACTATGACTGTTTTTCAGACAGTTTATTTGGAGAAAGTATGACCAAAAGTTACATGTTTGCACCTTTCTAGTTGAAATAAAGTATATATTTTTTCTATAAAGAGCTTTGCTATTCATTTATTCTTGTAAAAGTTTCTGAGTTTTCTTAAATGTAAGTAGGAAGTCTTTGTTTATCAGAATTTGTCAGTAATTCTAAATACATTTGAAAATATATACTAATAAATTGGTTAATCAATAGAACTTTATGTAAACAACACTTTACATGGAAATCAAGTGTCACGCATTTGCAGGCATACACATCATATGGAGCACGCAAGCAAATTTTTGTTATCTTCATAATTCATTAAGAACCTTTTAAATTCAGTTATCTGGGTAAATTCGATTTCCTCTAACCCCATAGTATTAAACCCTGGTCTTTTTACGTCTTTAGCCATTGTAGGTTCATTTCCAATCCTTCATATCACAAACTAGTCTGCACCTTGTATTTGGAAAATGTTTAAATACTGCTTTCTAAATGTCTCTGCTGTACTCTAAGTCTGAATGTATACAATGAAATATATATTCATTTGGAGCCATTCAATAAGCAGTTAGCATAATTCTGCTTCCAGTAGCCGTAATAATCAATGGCAAATGATGATATAAACAGAGTAGAGCTCTGGAGATATAGCTCAGTGGCACTGCGCCTGCCTGGCAAGTGCAAGGTCCTGAGTGTGATTCCCAGTACCAAAAAAAAAAAGAAAAAATAGAGAAAAAAAAATCAAAACAATCGTTCCCACCTTAATTTCAGAGCAATTTCTTCATTTTCCAAGTCTTTAATTTTATTAAACTTTATTCCCTTTATTCCCAAGTCTTAAGCTTTATTAGATTGATGTATCCTATTGCCAAGTGGTTTATCCTGTGAGCTGAACAAAATAGCTGCTCAGGCTGGGGATGTGTTTCCGTGGTAGAGCTCTCGCCTTGCATGTACGACACCCTGGGTTCCATTCCCAGCACCACAAAAAAAAAATAAAATAAAAGATAGCTGTTCAGGGCGGCTGATGTGGAAATAATACTGGACCTACCCAAGATTCAGGAAAGTGAGGAGAAAGGCATCCCACACCAAACAGACATTCTCAGGGCAATAAGAAGCCCAGTTTTTTCCAGATTAGAACAGCTTTGGATTCTAAATTAGGAAGGAGAATTGCAAAAAACACCAACCTGTCTCAGGGTAGTTAGCAATGCTGGAGTCATTGTGAGAAACAAAAATATACCTGACAATAATGACTGGTCGACAAACTGCATACCACAAACCAATGAAAGAACATCTCCTGTTCCAAATGTGACAGTGTTTCTGGCTGTAACAGTGGGCTTTTGGCATACCCACGTATGCAGAGGGCAACACTGTCAGAAGCTAAAGCCTCACTCTTCTGAAAGGAATCAGAGAATTCTGGAAAAATAGAAGCAATAGTGGAAGTATAGAGTTCACATTTTCCAGAGAGAGAGAGAGAGAGAGAGAGAGAGAGAGAGAGAGAGAGAATAGATTGTACATCCAAAATCCCATGAGCAATATGTGTAAAAAAATTAGGAGAACAACACCCCTTGATCCCCAAGCTATGGTTAGAGACAGATCCCCCCAGAAGTCCTGTGCTGCACCAGCCTTGGTGTGAGAAACCCAGTGAGGGCACCTGGCAGTTCTGAGAAAGGAGAGCTGTGGAAGGCCCAGTGGCGTCACTGAAACACGGACTGGTGGGAACTGTGGGCATCCAGCAAGATCAGCAGGCCTGGGCTGCTTTCCAAGACAGGATGCCCACAGAGGCACAGAAACAAAACTGAGCAGGCCAGGGATAGAAAGACTGGGAAAGGGGGTTCAAGTGAAGTGAGCCTCACAGTCCAGGAGGTAAACTTCTGCCTTGCAGTGCTGCCTGAAGACATCAAAAGATAGGGGTCTGTAAATTTGGAAAGCCACATACACCAAGCTTCTTTTTTCTCTCAATAGTATCTTTCTCCCCCCCGCCCCCGCCCGTATTTTATGGCAGGGTCTACAGGGTGTTCAGGATCTCACTTCCTAGATTGGACTCATAGTGATTTTCCTGTTTACAGCCTCCCAAGAGCTGGGATTACAGGCTCACGCCATCACGCCCAGTCTCAATTGCCATCTCAGCGTGCCCCAGGGGGGCAGGGCCGGCGCAGCATGCCCAGGGTTCAAACCTTATAGTATCTATTTTTATTAGTGTATACAAAATACTGGATTTCATCATGCTATTTTCATATACATATTTTTATACATAAACAATTATATGAAAGGTACATCATATATAAAAATATAAGAACACAAAATTATCAAAGCCAAGTCCCATAAAAAGTTATTATATGAATAAAAGAATATATAGGGCAGAATAATACAGCTACAGATAAGAACATGAAAGAAATATATGCCCGTAACAGCCAAAGTAAAACTTTGTAATTCAAAAGAACATTAAGAAAATGGCTTTGCACACAAACAATAAGTAACCAAATAATGACACAAAATTGAGCATAGGAATGGGCAAAATTTAGAAATATGGTGAAAGAATTAGGAATTAAAACCTATCCACCTAGAAGGATCACAGGCATGAACAAGCACTACAGATTGAGGTAAATTCTTTTTAAAGGAACAAAATAGCAAGTGTGGTGGAGCACGCCTGTAATTCCAGCACTCAGGAAGCTGAGGCAGGAGGATCACTGTGAATTTGAGACCAGCCTGGGCTAAAAGTAAGCTCAAGGCCAGCCTGAACTCCACAGTGAGATCCTGCCTCAAAAAAGGGAAGAAGAAAAGATAGAATGAAAGATTTTAAAAAGTGACAAAGACTACGGCTAGGCAAAAAGATCTAGTATGTTGATAGTAGAAGCTGTTGAAGAAAGAAATCTATAAATCAAGAAAACTACTGAAAAAGAAATTAGAAGCATATAACGAGAGCCAGGCATGATGGCAAACACCAACAATTCCAGCTCTCAGGAGGCTAAGGAAGGAGGATTGCCACAAGTTCCAGGCCAGCCTAGGCTACCCAGTGAGCTCAAGGCTAGCCTGAAGTACTTAGTGAAATGGTCTCAAATAAATAAATAATTAAAAGCATGATGCATGAACATACCATGCACCAAATAAAATCACCCAACATATACCCATATTCTGGTAA
>NDGN011553923.1:0-24949 GCA_002564285.1 Tympanoctomys barrerae | reverse complement strand
AGAGAAAACATTCTCTCAGGCTTTCACAGAAAGCAAATTGGTCAAGCAATGGCTGTGACTCACCCACATGCCTGACACTGACAAAGGATCTACAATCTGAGGTACAGGGCTTTAGGGTAAATCCTGAGGGGATTTGACTGACCTTGTCAGATACAAAAGTTGCATTTGTTGTCATATAGGTCTTACTTTATCTTGGTCTTAACCATCCAGCAGAAAAGTATAAAAATGAGGTATATAAAGTCCTATTAATATGCTGAGCTGTAAAATGCTCATATCAACAACTTCTGACATTGCCAGTCCTACAAATAGCCTACTACTATTATGGACTACTAGACTATATTGGAATATTTCGCTAAATTCGCCCCCCTACAATATTTAAATGGAAATGGAATATCCATCTCTGACAAAACTATACAAAAAGGGGGATACAAACAAAGGACCATTTTGTATCTATATATTTAAAATAGTTAGGATAGATATACAGCTATTTTCCCTTGATTCAATGAATAGAAAGATTCGTACTAATAGTGTTTGTGGACAAGATATCATGTCTGCATCTTGTCCTATGAGTAACCACTAAGAAGACAACAATATGCAATGTGTTAATTACTGAAACTGCCCTACTAATCAGTTTTGAAACTGTCCTATTGATATTTGTTTCTCAATGAAATTATTAAAAAAGAAAAAAAGAACACCAAAGCTTTGTAAGTCAGGGAGACCATCCCAACAGGGCTGGGGATCTGCAATCAAAGCTTTCTGGGAAAAAACTGAGATACATTTGCCTTTTATTTTCTGATAATCATGTCAAAAGTGGATAAGCTGGGCGATGCCTGGGTATCAGCCACCCCTTATTATTCTAAGGAGGGCTGATTGCTGTGTCCACTCCCACCTCGGTGCTTCCCTCTGGTGGTTTTCCCTGATGAAGACCCAGCATTCCTCCTGGCCTCACCCCTCTTATCTCCACCCACCACCACTCCACACCTACCCAGTGGTCTCCTTGGAGCCTCCTTCTCTCCTTCATGTTTCCACCACGCTTAGATCTGCCCAACACCATTTGACATGGTCATGTGCTTTGCTTTCTTTGGAAAGAAATTCTTCACTAGTCAGTGCTATGAAAAGGAAGGTTTCCAGAGGCTGAAAGGGGGAAAGACCTTGAGATGATTCCCTGGCCAGACCACCCCAGCACCTGGCACCCTGCTGAGCACAAGGTACTCGTCACGGGGAACACAGCCTGCCAGCGCGCTGCTCTGGGCTCCTCTGCTCCAACGCCATCAGGACATTTGGTGCCAGAACCCTGTGGCACCAGGGCCTGAAGACCTCTCCCCCTTCCCCCCTTCAGGAAGGGACAGTGAGGATGGCCAGTGCAGCAGGTGTTTCCTGCAGCCAGCTCACCTCTTCTCAGCAGAAGATGCATGGCTCTGGACTTTGGTGAGATATTCAGGATTCGCTCATACCCCAAGCCACCAATAAAGTTTGCTGTCTCCTGGTTTGCTGTACTTCTTGCTGTATCCCCCACTGCTAGGAAAATGCATGCCCAAGGGGCTGTGATGGGCTGAGCTCATGCCTTTCTGACCACAGGCAGGCGGAACTCTAACCCTGACAAAAGCAACAAAGCCGGAGGAGCGCTCACGTCAATTTCAGTTTAACCAGGTGTCGCTTTCTTCTGTCAGTTGCCTCCCTGAGACTTCCTTTGCTTAGCAGCAACTTCAGCTTTTCATAACAGCTTCTCCCCAAGCCTCCATAGCAGCTGTGGCGCTGCCAGCCGGGTGAAAGCCTCTTGGATTTAAATGGAATCGAAGGTAAAAACTCCCAGAGGTTGGCGGCCCTGGAGGCTCTAAAGCCTCTGGCACTACCACTGTTTAATTCCATTTAATATAAAGGGCTAGTGTCCACGTTGTATTGATGGGCTTCAGCCACCTGCTCTTGATTGGCAGTGACAGGTTAACAACAGAGGGTGTGCTCTGGGCATGCGCCTCGTCCTAGCACTAGCTGGCCGCCAGGAAATCACGCTTAAAAGTTCATCTTCACAGAAGGGACATCAGGAAAGTGCTTTTGAGTCCCTGGGAGACACAGAGCGGACAGAGTTGGGGCTGAGCTGTATGCATAATCAAAGTTGTAGCTTACAGACCTTATGAGGTCATTCTTAGAAATTTTCCAAAGCCCCAAAGCCTTCCAAAGGCCCAGGGGTTCAGCTGGAATCCCTGAAAAGGCGAGCATTAGGACTTGGCTGGTGGGTGGATTTTACACTTACTTTACTGAGAGATATGAGGCCCTAGGAAGGCGTGGGCAAGCTTCGAGGCCTGCAGCTCCCATGGCATACTCTGCATGCATACCAGTGGCAGTGGCACCGCTGAATATGCAGAGATGGGCACCGGGGTCACCAAGGCCCAAGGCTCAGGGGACGCGCTGTGTGGCTCACGCATGCCACGAGCACTGAGGTCCCAGCGCTGCCTTGCTCATCTCCACAGGGCGCCACAGAACACATTAGCCAGCTCTGGGCCACAGTTAAGGGTTTGTTAATATTCAGAAAAAATGTACCTTCCAGTTCTGCTGCAGGTCTTTGCCCTGAATGCTTTTTGCTATTGCATAACTTTGGGCTTATCTGAGGTCACCATTTCTAAGCCTTAAATGGATTTCAGAGAGAAATACAACTGAGAAGCTGTAGGGAGTTGGAGTCTGTGTCTCCCCTTACTTAGTTCTTGGGAGTTGTAAATAAGATGCAAGGAGGTGGAGGATGTAAAAATATATTATAAACCATGAAGCAAGAGATGAATATAATTCCTACTGTCTTTACTAGGGCATGTAGGTAGTTATGCTACACTGATTGAAATAAAGCCTAACTTCAAGTGCGCAATCCAAATCAGTGCATGGAGTAGGAAGTAAAATGCCATGAAGAGAATGGCAAGGAGCAGATGTCAGCCCCGCTCCCACCACCGCAAGAGAACACTGGGCAGAGTGTGGAGTGCAAAACAGAGGTGATCCCAGTGCAAACGCCAAGAGAAATGAGTCTCCTGCCTGGGAAGATCCCACCAGAGGAACACAGAAGTAGCACTTGAGGGACCAAGTTACCAAGAAACTTTAAGCAGAGCATGAGCTTTTCTAAAATCATTTCACTTAACTTCACTTTGGAATGCTACATAATGGTGGTGATGTAAATAGGTACCTTTTTCTCTACTGCTTTCATTCTGCCTTTCTCAAAGTACTGCGCATGAGCTTTCCTCTGCACACAGAGCCTGGAGTAGATATGGCTGCAGGAGACCCCTGGCCGATTCACAGCCAGTCTGTTGAACAAATACGATATTCCATGAACCCTGAGTCCTGCCAGCTCTGAGACATGGCCTTGATTCGCAGACCACAAGGCAAAATACTGCCAGGCAAGCCAAACATCCCACTGATGCAAAACTTTTAAGTGGAACAATGCACATTTTACATTTGAATGAAAATGAAATTTTTAACATGTTGGGAATAGACTAGCTGTGAGAGCCCACCAGAAGACACTGGTTAATGGCCTGCCTTTACCTCTGGGTGCTTCAAGTGATCCTTCTGCAGTAGCTTTCTCTGTAACTAGGATCAGAGAAGGCATGTTTAACCCCAATGAGTGTTTTCAATATGAGATAAATTAAAATTGGTCAACATCTACAATGGAGCGCACAATGATTGGTTCTATGATTTTAAAAGAATATTCTCCATACTATGAAGAATATCTGGAAAGAGGGAGAACAGGTAGGGTACATCATGGAATAGGAAGATAGTGTGCAGTAGTTCAAACAGTAATGACGCTTAGACAAAAGAGTAGTGAAGTCTGGTAGAATCAGACACATGTGAGACATGGATGGAAATTGGCAGAGTTTTTTGGTAGATGATAGATGAATGTGATTGGTGAAGGAGAAAGAAATGCTACAGGTAAAACTCAATTTTTAAAATGTGTTTGTTTGAACCAAATTTCATAATGCAACTTATGAAAATAAAGAAAATCGGAAGCAGGGCATATTCTGGGTTGCTCTTTTCTGTGCTGGAGACTGACCCAGCGTCTTGCCCACGCCAAGCACATAGCTGCACCGAGGTTTCTTCCCGTCTCTGCACCTACTTATTTTGGGAGATTACTAGAGAATTTATTCAGAAGGTGCACGCTGAACAGCTTTTGCCCTTGGGATTCCACGTTGAGGTGTATCTCCTCCAGTAAGGAATGCAGATAGGCTATCTTGAAATTTTGAGTGTTGAACTCCAAGTCTTGGAATACACAGAACTTTTACATTTAAAGAAATTCTCTGGCACCTGATTGAGCATAAAAGGCAGGTGGCGGTTATACTGTCTTGATTTCAACTCTGCAGAAGAAGATCTGACAAAGGGAGCCGTCACTGGAGAAGACCCCACAAAGGAAAAGGAAATAGATGCGGGTTTTCTCTGCTAAAATCCTCCTCCTTGGTTATGGCCTCTGTGTGTGTGGACTCCAAGGCTTCTCCCCATCTCCAGTAACCCACAAGTGAGCTTCTCTTCACCCCTGGAAGGCCAGGGCAAATCCCACTTCCTCAGGAAATGTATCTGGCCATCCAAGTGCACAACTTGTGTTGCATGTTCTCATTAAACCAGGCACCTGGCACACTTATTCCACGTGTTATGCATCTGTGAAATGATTATTTACCTTTTCATCTGTTAAATTGGAAACCTCTTACAAGCAGGAAGCAATTTTTTAAAAAAAATCTGCTCACCATTTTATCTTATCTTAGAACAGTGTCTTGAAATATTAAATCCTCAATAAATAATGAGAAAGAAGTAAACACATGGGGTTTCATATACAGTCCCATCTCAAAATGTAATTAATTTTCTCTTCACTGATGGCAATTCTTACATCCTTGATTTTTAGAATTGTCCTTGGACGCCCCATGAACACGTGTACTGGAAGAATATAAAATAATTCATAAAAATAATCAGCCCGAAGAAAGACTTTATAGGTTTTTAAATGTCAGTAATAAGAAATATCTATTAAACTCCTCTTCTAATTCTCAGTGGAGTCCTAATGTTCCAAAAATGGGTTCTAAAGTCATGACATGAAACAGGTAAACTGACAATTTTTGTACTGAGATTGCTTCTGCAGGAAAGTACCACCTACTGGACTACTGAAATTCAACGGGACCCTTTGCAATTTTTCAGAGAACTTTTAAGTCATTGATCTTAGGGAGGTTTTTTTGGAGCAATTTTTTACTCAGGTGGCTAATGTGTTTTAGTCATCAGATTGGAAAAAAATGGAGAAATTAATAAAAGACGCAGTTTGACGTCTATTCGTACGTAGTTCCTATAAGTCTAACTCCCTGTGGAGCTGATGCATCGTCCCAGGTTTAACCTAAACAGAATCCTTCTGTCTCCTCAGTCACAGCAGCATCTTCCAAATGTGTATTGAAAATGAAAAAGTATGAAACAGTTTTGTGGAACGGAGGAACATTTTCTACATTGGCTCTTTAACAGCTTGCTTCTTAGCTTCTTAGTACAGAGGAAGAACAAGACGTGGAGTGGACACTGGGGCGAGCAGGAGAGACAGTTGGAGCTGTGGAGAGTACCAGCATGCCGGACGTGAGTGAGCTGGGATTGTGAGTCGGGCAGAAAAATTTCACACAGACAGCTCATCAGAGTGATCCCTGCTGCTGTGCCTCCCGTGCTTCTACCCCAAATTCAGGTTTGGTCCCCGGAGTTCAGGAGCTATCTTATGCCGTGGGTACCACTTGATCGTCGTTCATCTTACTTTTGAAGACAAAGAAGGGCGAGACTCTGATGAAGACGTGTCTCAAGCGGCAGTGTTCAGAAGAGGGACTTTGTATGTGGCTGGATAAAACGACATGGATTAATGGAACCCTGGTCTGGAGGCCAGGGAGTCGCAGCGTTTGTAAAACAGCCATGTTGTCATCCAGGGCAGCAGTGGTAGAAAAGTCCTCGTAATAAATTTGCTGCTATTGTGATGGAGGGTGATTACTCCTGACTGGTGACTTACACTGTAGAATATTGATTTCCTTGTTCAGAACAGGGCTGGGAAAATAGTTTGCCTGACCCTTTTACATGCATGCCGTGCTCGTGTGGACTCCATCAAATGCCAAGGAGTTGGGGGAAAGGTTTCCCATTTGGAGGGGAAGCAGCTGTGTGTGCCCAGAACATGAGCAAGGAAACTACCTGTGAGGAGGACAGCACATCAGCCCTTCTCCAGCTGCAGCCTTGTGGCTCTCGGGCAGGCTAGCTGTCAGCGAATCAAAAGCCTGGTCTCTGTAGGCCTAACAGACAAGGAGAAAGCAGTGCTGATTTGATTCTTGGGCTCGGAAGAGGGCCGTGTGCTGTTGGGCTGGCAGGGATGCTCAGCAACAAGAGCTATTACAAATAAAAGCACAGACATTCTGGGATGTTACCAAAACTAGTGTCACTGGCAGCGTTAGGAACATCGGACAGAGTGAGTCTCGGAGCATGTGGTGGCTCAAAGTTGCAGAGTCCGCCCACCTCAGGCCTGACTGCTAAATGCTTGGATTCTCATCCATAGGGGTCTCTGGGTGATTCATAAGGGTGTCCGTTTCCTGCCTATTTTGTTTAAATTAAAACACACTGGGCAAATTATGCCAACTATATTTGAGAAATTCAGGCAGTCTATGAGAAAATCCAGGTGAAACCTCACAGTTTGAGTTTTTAACACGAGGGCTTTGCAGAAGTTACAGGGAGCATTTTGTGTGTTTGTTCTTGTATGGGATTACTTTTTTCTCTTTTAGTGCATGCCTGCATTTTTCTTTAAATTCTGAAAGGGCAGCCTAACATCCAGAGGCGTGAGAATCACAGTCTCTTTGATCTGTGTATCACAGCATGTGCAACCGGGGGCATGCCTTGTGTGGCTGGAGATGTCTGTTTCCTGTCTCCACACACCCCCACTCTCCCTGCCCACTGGTGTTGTCTTGGTAGCAAATGTAGACATTTCTTAGGGGGATAGATAGGAGCTAAGAAAGAATGAGGATGAAGAGCCAGAGAATTTCAGATCTCAAAAGACCTTGGGAAGCCAACTTGTCCAAAGTTATTTTACCAATAGGGAAACTAAGACCTGGGGGTGCAGCAGCCAGCCGCTGCTACAGAAATCCAAGCAATACAGTGTGTGTTTGCATGAGAATTCACCTTTCGGCTGGCTGCTTCCTGGCTTTCTACACTGCTGTCCCTGTTCTTCAGGAAAGTGGAAGGAAACCTGCAACTGACTTTACCACATGCTACCCTCAGGACACAACACCCGATTGTGTCCACAGGGGCCTGCAAGTGACCAGTGAGGAGAAGGCAGCGCTTGGCCTCTGCTCCTCAGCATCTCATGCTAGCAGTCAGAGGCCACGATGCATGTAGACAGGGGCTGCCTCCTGCCTATGGACTTGGTGGTGAGCCCTAACTCTGGAGCATCCTTTCTGCTTTACGGCTCACTTGAATTTCTCTTGCTTGTTGGATGGCAAGAACAGCTCCTAGAGAAATCATTATGCACTTAGCAGAGGGCAGCCATTGCTGTGTTCTTACTTCCTCTACTTTTCTCGAGTGGGGGCAATGGATGAGAACTGTGAACACCAGCGGAGGCTGGAGTTGCGGGTGCCGTGAAGGATTTTGTTCATCCCATCTTAGTCCTTCATCCTTCTAACACAGGACCTCTCCGCACCCTTGTTGTGCTGCCTGGCCCACACTTTTCTTCCCTGGTACTGCTGTCCCTCTCCATGGCCCATGCAGTGCAGGAGGGACAGCTTCACGTGCTCTTCTCATTTCTCCAAGAATTCAGGGCGAGGCTCAGTCTAGATTGAGACACAGAAGTGTGGTAGGAAACTAGCTTTCGGGAGAAGGTACCGGCCTCATGAATCCTCCATCCCATACTCAGTCTGAGTTTTGTTCTTGCCTCTTCTATTTGTGGCCCTTCACGGAGCTCTGGCAAGCAAAGCTGAGTTGAGGGGGGCAGGATGAAAATGGGAAGAGGACTCAGTAGACTGAAAGCTGAACCATCAATGAAGAAACATTTCAAATGTAACCAAGCGAACGTTTCTGTGCCCTGAGGCACAACACTCCTCTGGGTGATGGGAAGTCATCACTGACAGCCTTATCTGAAGACCCCTCTCTCCTCTCCAGTTTTCTGCTGTTGGAAAGAACAAGCATGTCATAACGGGCATCATCTGTTTTAAAGAAGTAGGCAGTTAAGTAATTACAGTAAACAACACACACACACACACACACACACACACACACACTCAGTATGGAGAAAAAAATCTCCAGTAGAGAATCACCCCTAGACCCAGTATCTTTCGCTTCCCAGATTGCAGGATGTGCTCCAGTGCATTATTACTTGATTTCCCTGTGTCACAGAGGGCAGCTTGGGACCAACATCATTTCCTGTTGCCAGAGACGCCACCATCATTTATTAAGCAGTGCTGCCTCCCGAGCACGGCCGTGTGTCTCTCAAGTTCCCCTGAACGAGTCATCGCAACTATCTGTGGAAATGGCAGCTTTGACCATGCGTTTTTTCCCTCGGTGGAGCCAGATTAGAAACAAAGACATTGGTTGTAGAATTTGCAAGATTTGTACCTTCAGTTTTCATGGATCCAAAGGACTGCTTTTTCAAAGTTTTCTCGTAGTAACTTATAAAACCTGGAATCACATAATCATTGAATTTTAAAGCTAGATAGAACATTAGCAAGCGTCTATCATGATGTCTTACATAAATGATAAGAGAAGGGACCTGACTAACTAGGGATGCATCTGGATTAGAGCCTAGCTCTGTGGATTAACAGCTCAGTTCTGTATCCTAAAGACAGCACTGATGCTCAGAAATTCCCAAATCAGATTCACTAGAAACAAGGCAAGTACCTTGTAAATTAGTAAATTTTAATAATTAGTTGCATGGCTAGAGAAAACCATTGTAAAATATTAACAATGTGCCAAATATAGGGATAAACTCATCTTCATTTACTATCTTCCAAAAGCAGTTATCAGAATATTGAGGGGCTTACATGAGAATAAAAAATCTGCATTCAGAAACTAAAGCCCAACCAAGTCACTTGCATAAAGAATCATCTCCCCCCACCCCCGCGAAGACTAAGACATAAGTTGCAAAGACCGATCTTAACTTGAGCTCAAGATTTAGGGAGTCTTTGCTACAAACAGTTTTGCTGCTCTGAGCTCAGGCCATGGACATTGCGAGCAACCCAGGGAGTCGTGAGAAACAGAAATGCCGAGGACATGAGAGCTGTCATGCATGAATCAGGGGTCTATTAATTTGCATTTATTGCCTTGGGGGTGGATAGAGCTGGATGCTCATGGAAATACTGTTGGCATTAAGAACCCAGAGAGGTAAGGACTGAAGCTCTCGCCCGGCTTGAATGAGTCGTTATGCAATGGTAACAGCAACAGCACTGCACGATCAAGTCCAGCGAGCAAGGTCTGAGCAAATTAGATCTGGGATTCAGTTGAAAGTTTTTTTTTTTTTTTTTAAAAAGGCTGGCAAGAGATGGCACTTATTTCCTCTAGCAGATGACACTATTCTCAATTATGTTAAGTTGCTTCTCGGGGAGTGACCGGCGGGCTGCTGCTTTAGTGGCTGCAGGACCAGGGTGGCACTTTGGTTTTCTAAAAGAGTAGAGACCTGCACCTTTCTGCAGCTGTCCTTTTCCTTATATTTTTCTCCTTCAGTGACAAGAACCTCAAATTTATTTTACTATTATAAGAATAGAAAATTACTGGTGCTTTACTAAACCTACATTTTACCTTTTATTTTTTTTAACCAAATGAGTGCACACCTCAGATTCCTGGGATGGACTATTACTACCAACTTTCCATCTGAACTCACAGGTCCGGTGGCATGAAGGAAGAATGGGGCAGTCGTGAAACGCGCGAAATGTCCAGCCAGCATTAGCAGGAATTCAGTCGCTAACGCAGGCAGCTCCAGCTGGGAGAGCAGCTCTCCTTCACCATCACTGCCCTTCTCGCCATCTGCAGCAAAGGCGTGAGTGGAACGTAAGCCAGTCCTCAGCCCCCACCATAGCTCCACTGTCCTATGTCCTGTTGATGAGAAGGTGGCCCTCACCCAAGGACTCAGGTAGACTCAAGGCCTCAAGGAGACATCCAGGCCCACTGTGCGCAGGGCTGAGGGGCCCCAAAGAGCTGGAGAAGTGCTGGAAAGGAGCACGTGTCCTGTGGAAGGCACACGGGTGGGCTTCGACGAGGGCTTTGGTGAGCCTGGTTAGGGGCCAAGCACCCTCCTACACACATGAGTGGACACAGCAAATGTAGTCCGGTGCTCCTGGATACTGGCTTCCCTAAGGGACATCCTAATGTGAGACAGTGTGTCGGTGCCTTATCTCAGAGTTGCAAGGACCCAGCACAGTAGAAGTGTGTGACAGCCCCTGGGAAGTGTCTTCCACTTGTACCTTATCAAAGAAAGTGTTGCTACAGGTTCCATTCCAAGCAACTTTCTCTATTTTTCCTAATGAACACTCCCTCCCCAAGCTCTTGGTTACAAAGGTAGATCCAAAAGTTGCTCTTAAGAACTTTCCTCAAAATGTTCCTCCACTGAATTAAATTCTAAATTTGGAGGGAGTAAGATAGAAGAATGCATGTGCATCATGCCTGTGCAGTTCGGGGATGACGCAGGACACACTCTTGCATGACCAGATTGCTACAGAACCACAAGGTAAGACCTGGCCATTCACTCCTGAGTATGGTAACTCTTAAGCACGGTTAGTGCTAGCCTAGTAGAGATTAGTAGGTATCTACCATTAATATGGGCCTGGCAGTAATGTACAGAAAAGAAGCTCCTGTTCAGATGAAATTGTGTGTTGTGTTGTCCTGTCCCAGCCAAGTCCAGGCGACGTCTCTTGGTGGGTGCCTTGGCACACTTCATTCACACTAGTGCTACACTTTACGGGCTGTAGTTCAGGTTCATTGAAACCGTCTGTATTTTTCCTCCTCTGTTTCTGTGCGTCACAATCTGCATCCAAAACCTCAGCTGGCGTCTACAGGGCTGCGCCTCTTACCTATTTCTCCTCCTCACTTTCACTCAAAAAAATCCCCTCACCCTTGGCAACTGGGGGACATGGAGAGGAGGACACCAGCACGCCTGCAATGTGCTAGGCTTGAGCACTGTCCCTGAGCTACTAGCAGAGAGAATTTGGGTATCTGGGATTTGAGGAGGGAGGACAGGGAGGTCTGAAAGATGGAGTCGCCAATGTCATCTCAGCCTTGCTAGTGACGGCTACAAATGGCACGTTCCTCTGCAAACATGTTGGTGCCTCCCAGGCAAACCGACCCTTAGAGACACACTACACCACCTCCTGATTGTTTTGGTGCTGACTTCTCTTCTGTCTCTTAGTTAATCTTCTGCTACTGAGTTTCCAGAGTCAGTGAGGATTGGCTAAAATCACTCAGCTAATATTTTGTATTAAAATCTACCTTCCTTCTCATCTGTGGCTAGAAGCAAGGTTGTGAGGCAGAGAACAGACAAGGAGGGAAAAGCTCCCAGATACTGGCTGATAGGATCTGTGATTATTCGAGATTATTGAACAGCAACCACCACAGAATTTCTAGCATGTGTGTGCCTGTGTGTGTGTGTGTGTGTGTGTGTGTGTGTGTGTGTGTGTGACTGGCATATTACCTCCAAGAATTACTCGGATCCAAAAACTACCACAGGATTTGACATTTGTCTCAAGAGCAGATGAGGGGATGGGAGAGAGCAGGGTGCTGGTCGGCTGGCCAGGGCCTGCTGAAGCTGCAGAGGCGTGGTCCTTCCCAGAGCCCTGGTCCTTCCCAGAACCCTACTCCCCTCCTTCTTGTGAGGAGAACAGAGGTGGCCTCATGACTGTTCTGCGGGTCACACAGCATGCACTGGGCTGGGGAACACTCCCAGAAGACCCTGGGGGCCCCAGGGACCCTCCGTCTCCCTGTCCTACGAGCTCAGCCAGGCCGGGCTGTCCCACATTCCCACTGTAGAAAGAGGTAGCACACCAGGTGAAGAGGGACATGGAACACTTTTTAATGTCAAGTCAGAGACAACCCTTCCCTCCCGTCCCCAATCCCACTTTCCCTCATCACATCCAGGACCCCTCCCCGAGGCCACTCTGGCTCCCAGACTTCAGGGGAGGAAAAAAAAGATTACCTAAAAACAGCATTTTTGTTCTCTTTCATACTCACTCACACAAACCTGGGAAATTAAATAAAATAAATCAAGAGGATTAACTCCTCCAGTGTCACGAAGGCATTGGGATTCCCTCAGTGGGCTAAAGCAAGTGTTACTAGGGTTTAGTTGGTTCGAGGCTTGCTGTCTGTTAACACCCCAGGCCTCATGGGGCAGCCACTCAGGCTAGCCGCAAGGGCCTCGGCCACAGAGAGCCACACCTCGAGCGATGCTCTGCCCAGCATCGCTTATTGTTGTCATTTTTTTTTCACTTTTTATAAATGTCTCTGACATGTAAATAACCCAAGAAAATAAAAAGGCAGGAGCTGATTACACAATTACCAGTAAACTCTATCGTCTTTTAGAAGGTCAACACACAGCTAACGCCATATACAGCATGCAGTAATGTCTGAGGAAGGATTGCTGAGAAACGAAATGGCTAGAACTCTAACAAAAAAAAATATATGTATATATATATATACTGTATAATATATGTCTCAAAAGAAGCATAGCCAACAGACCCAGATACAGTGAGCTCAGCTGCGCACTGCTAGACGGGATGGAAAAGGCATATAGCACTGTCTGCATGAGATGCCAGAGAGAGGAGAAACTGCAGCGCTGGTGGATGTGGTGATTTAATCGGTTGTGTTTTTGGTGGAAACGCCAAATCCTCACCAGGCGGTTAGCGCCTGGTGTATGGTCCACCACTTGTAAACCTAGTTAAGAAGTACACTACTCATCTGTAATGTGTAACAAACATACTTCACCCCTCTCGTGTGTGTAGTTTTTAGTTTTGTCTCATTTTTGCACTAAGTTCTAGACCCATATCAGAAAATATAATTAATAAAATTAATAATGAATCAGAATCCCTTATTATTCATGATGTCCATGTAGTCAAATGGAAAAAAAAAAAAAAACTGTTTAACAATATCTTTTGTGACTTGTTTGTGGGATTGTTGCTGTCGGGCTGTCTGGTTTCCTTTTGCTTTCTGCCTCACGTTCACATTTGCGGACACACACAATGGAGGCGCCGTCTGCCCGAGGGCCCGCCGCGGCACATCTGGGCCACGTCCCGCTCTGCGTTTGTCTCTAGGGACTGATGGGGTTTGGGGTGGCCGACTCCAGAATGTTCCACGGCGGGGCACTTCGGGGGGCAGCGCGGCAGAGCCCTTGCCCACCCTAGCGACGGCGATCACACGGTGCAGCTTGCGGGTGGGTCCAAGCCGGGTGTGCGTTCTTCCCGTTTGGGAAAAGAAAGAAAACTCAGTGCTACCTAGATATTTGCAAGGCAATTTTTTCAATTTCCTTTTTTTTTTTTTTTTTTTAAACTTTTTTTCCTTTCCCAAAGTATTCTTTGTTCCCCTCCCTCGGATTTCTGTCCCCTAGGCTGTGGTTCTCCGATTTTCGCTGGGTTCTTTCTGTCTTCTTGTTGCTGTCTCGTTGCCGTGCGGTGGTGTTGGTAGATGCGGTGGCGGCAGCTTTCCCGTGCGGGAAGTGGCACTCACATCAAAACTTGAGGAGCAGGTGTAAGACCAGGAGAGGGAGGAGCCAGACGCAGCCCGCCCTCCGCCACGCCGCATTGCTCACTTCACTGATGGCGCCCGGGCCTGCAGAGAGAACACAGGGGTCGTGAGCTGCGCGGCGCGAGGAAGGGGCAGAGGGCCTGGGCTGGGCTGCAGGGCCAGCAGACCGCTCTCCCGCCAGGCGGGACACCGGGTGTGCAGCAGCCCCTCACTAGAAATGGGCTTTCCGGAGCAGCGGCCTCTACAGCCTGCAGTCTGTGCCCCAGAAGGCCTTCTCCTCAGCCGGAGAACAAGAGGCTCAGGGCCCAGGGCGTCCTGGTGGCCCCCACTCCGTGGCTGCTCAGGCCCTCACTCAGGGTCAAGTTCAAGAATGCACGTGCTTCACAGAGACTCCGGAAGTGGGGCCCTCACTGTTTTTATCATCTCGGACTCCTCAGAGCTCTGACCGCCTTGAACACCCACATAATCCTCCAGCTGCGCGGCCTGTTGTTCAGGGAAGGACCTGTTGGACATAACAATCTGTCTGCCTGCTGCCCCCGCCACGCTGGGCACAGCATCCACCTGTCAATCAGCACATCTCAGGGCTGGTGGGGCGCCCCACCTGGACCACCTGGGCTCTCCCCCATCTGGACGAGGTAACAGTTGACACAGCGAAGCATCACTGCCTGAGCTCAGCTCGCCTGTGGAGGGGAGGTGGGATGAGTTCTCTGCAGTGTGGGCATGGATCTAACTAGGGATTGTGTGAGATTCGGGGTGCAGAAGGTGCCCCAGAATGTTTCTGTGGAGGGGAGAAAGGCAGAGGGCACAGCTCCCTACATGGGGCTCATCAAGCTGCCCTGCAAGCCTGTGACTTTTGAGATGAACTGAAGCCCAGGAGGTAGACCTACAGTTCCCTACTCACTTCCCTCTGGCTCTGAAACACAAGTGTTTGACTATGCTGGCTTTTGTGGCCAAGAACCCCACAACCAAGAACCTAAGATGAATGGCCAGATGAATCTAGGAACCGGACACCTTCTTCTTGGCTGACCCGCTGTGGCATCCTCCCCTGCCTGGAGTCTAGAAGGCAGTGCTCAGAGCTGGTGGCCACTCCGGCCTGAGTCTTCCAAGGACGAGAGCACAAGCAGCACAGCTCCTGCCTGCAGGGGTGCCCCACTGGAGCCACCTCTGGTGAAATCATACTGAAATCAAAGCAGGCTTCTTGGTTCCATCTGGGATTCATGACCCTAAGACGCCTGTCCTGAGGGAACCACCGGTGTGAGTTTCTTTCTTAGCTCTTTGGGATAAACGCTCATCTGGGGCAGCGACTTACAAAAGGCCACTGAGACTGCTCCCCCGCATGTGGGGCTCAGCAGGGCAAGTGCTCATGCTGAGGGAAGGTCCTTCTCTCTTCTTCCCTGTGCAGGAGTGAACTGCTGGTAACACAACAGTGAACGCATCCTTGGGGACACAGGTGACACGGGATGTGGCTGTGAAAGCCCCGAGGCTCCCGTTTCAGTTGTCACTCAGGATTGATCATTAATTTGCGATGTCTTCTAGGTGATGACTATTAAGTTTCTATACGAACTACCAGCAGGGACTTCCTGTTCATAGCCGTACCTGCCGGCCACTCTGGCCCTCCCCGGGGGTCACAGGGCAGGAACCCCTGGCCTCGTGCAGCAGAGCACGCCTCTCCCTGTGCCCCACTGCTAGCTCCCTCTCACCAAGCCTGAGGAGGAGGATACAAAGGCACAGAGACCCTCTGGACCACCTGGGCCAGCAGGCTACCTGGGGCATGGTTCCCCGCCTTCCCTAGACAGTCAGTGGTCACTTCACACCTGCGCATCACCTAGTGAGGCTCCAGATGTCCCAACAGTGCACGCTGTCAGCATGTGGCTTTTTCTCGTCATCCCTGTCGCTCCTGCAAACACGGCCCCCAGCTTTGAAGCCCACTCCCTACTTGGTCCCAGCACACTCCTCCTCACACCAACCTGCTGTGGCCGAGAAGATGCCTCCTGATAAAAGAGATGAAAGTCCAATCCCAACCCTGAGAGCAGGCTAAGGCACTCTGCTCTCCTGCCTCCTCTTCCTCAGGGCTGCTTGCAAGGGCAGAAGCACAAGCCAGGGGTCCCGCCCACAGGAGCCTGGCTCTGCCACCATGTGCAGGAGGGAAGAACACTGTGTTTCCAGCCTGGGATTCTGAGCTTGTATGCGGCCCTGAGCTGGCCTGTCACCACAGCCAGCACCGCTAGGCTGTGTGTGTGACACCCTCGTCCTTCTGCTCCCCTGTTGATTCTACTTCTGCTAGGGAACCCCACAGAAAGGCTGCAGGGGCATGCCCAAACCCTCTGTGCCAGAAACTTCACATAGAGAGCGGGAAGAGGCCCCCAGCACATCTCGCTGTAGCATTGGCCTGCAGAAGCTTGGGGTGTCTCCTCGCTGCTTCTACCCAGGCCCAAAAGGGGCTTCGTGCTCCATCTGCAATCACACCCAGGCCCACCACACCCTCCCAGCCCTCCATCCTTCATGGCCAGTATCCCCATGGTCCTCTCTGCCCCAGGGCACAGCCTAGAAACCAGGCCTAGAGGAGCGGGGCAGAAGCATCAAAAAGGAGGGCAGCCCCGAGGCTGAGGCCAGGCACATCTTTCCAAGGGAGGCCACCCAGGCTCCTCGAGTATGTGTTTATGCTGACTGCAGCCTGAGATTTCTCTTCCTGAAGTGACTCTGCCGCCAGTCTAAGTCCTAGAGCCCTGCCCCAAATTGCCCAGCTTCGTGGGTGAATGTGCACCACGCACCACACTGAGTGATCTTCCTGCACTCTGTCCCCTCCACCTCTCTTGCCCCCATGTTCTTGTGTCCGCCTCACATACATGGGTGGGTACATGGCCACATGTGGACATGGCCAGCACCCTCGGCCAGCTGTCTTCCCCACCCTCACACGCTGTGCCTCTGCCGCAAGGCTTTCCATCTCATTCCCAGCTCCTGTTCCAGCCCCAGCCAGCGACCACCTCCAGGCAGCCTGCTTTGATTGTGTCTCTCAGCACCACACGCACGCCGCTGTTCACACATGTGCCACACAGCACTCTCGTCCTCTGTCTATTATGTACTGCTGCGCAGCGCCCTTAGCTTCCTGAAAACAAATCCCTTGTCACACTGGCCCACGGCAGGTGGCCATCAGTGTTTGTTGACAGGAGCAGAGAGGATATTGCTCTCGCTGACTTGTTTAGGTTTATGTTGTCTTTCTGTTTCTCTCTTAACATTGCATTTGAAGAAAACAAAACAATGAGAAGCAAAAGAGAAAACTTCCTGCCATGTTTTCTAATTTGCCTCTCTCCCCCACTTCCAGATATGGGTACTCCTTTTGCTAATTCGAGCATTAACAGTCACTGAACGTCCTGGTGCCAGGTCAATGTCTAAAGTGGCAAAGCCACCAGACCAGGGATGCTGGCCGAAGGCGTGCGGTTGGATAGGTGTCTGCCACAACACTTGGTGGCTCTTACGGAGACAGGGCGTGAGCACTGTTATCTCCTTTCCAGGAGATGGCCTTCCTGGGGTCCCCTGAGTCCTGTCTCCACAATTAGTTCACTAGAGCATCTGAGAGCGAAGAGACAGTGGGCTCCAGGGCTCCCCCGGACCTAGATGAGGCCCACACAAAGCACACAGCGAGAGGAGGAGCTCTGCCCAGGTGAGTGTGGGTGACGGTGCCCCAAGCGCAGGCCTACTCAGGGCCCGGGCTGGACACAGTGACAGCTCAGCTCATCTGCCGGTGACACAGCCATGCACAGGAGGCCTCTGCCTCACCAGCCACACCTCCACTCCAAACTGGATGCTTTCATCGCCTCTGTCTCATTAGAGAGCTGCAGTGGCCTAAAGAGACTAATTACCAGGACAGTTAGGGTCCCAGAGAACTGTGATGAGTGTCAATTATCCATCGGAAACATCTGGCGGGAATGAAAGCCTCAAATAAGACACATTTTATTCCTAGCTAAGTGACTCACCCCAGAACCTCCCCCTTCCTCCCATCCCGCCTCCCTCTCCCCACTTCCCTTCCAGCTCCAAGTTAGAGACAGAGGAAGAGAGAGGGGTAAGCACGGGGCAGCATGCACGGCTGGGGTCTGAGAAGATCATTGCGTAAGAGCAGCTGCGAGCTGAGAGAGAGCAGGCGTGGCGCGGAGCTGCCCGGAAAGGGAGCTGTGTGGGCGCTGCCAGGCGCTCATTAGTGCTGCACGAAGGCGAGTTAGACTCGTGCGAGTGGAAGCGACCCTGCGAGGGTGGGGTGTCCCGGGGAGGGGTTAATTGAAACTGACTGACGTGGGGACGGTCAAGGCCAGGGAGGGCTCCTTGCTTCCTGGGGTGAGCTCAGAAAAGAAGGCATCTTAGAAAGAAGTGAAGAGCTTTACAGACCCTGTCACCATCACGGTAGCAGCTGCCTGAAAGGTAAATATACCAACCTTTCCAGGGGGTCAGAGCGGTAGTTTTCACTTCTAAAAGAAATTAAAAACAAGCCACTGTTAAGGTCGGAAGCAGTCAGAGTCACTCCCCTTGCACTCAGGTGGTTTGAAGAATGGAGTTGCACACGTGGCCTAGACGCCCCGGCCTCCTGCGCCTGCCTCTTGCTGCCCCGACGCAGCCCTGCACGCACAGGCATAGCGACCCCTTGCAGTTTTCTGGGGCAGCTGGAAGTGCACTGGAGTCTGATGAAGGGTGCCAATAATAGTCAGTTGGAAGCTGAATCAAAGTGACCAGCAGTTGGGCAGAAGATGTGGCTGTACCACTGGAGCCCTTGGCGCCAAGTGAAAAGACCTCTGGGAGGATGAACCTCAGATGCTAGTCCGCACTCTGTTGTCCAATTTGCTGAAGTCAGTAGGTGTCAAGTATGCAGCTGACTTACACTGCAACAGGCTGACTGCAGTAGCTCACAATGGGTTTGAAAGTTCCAAGTTTAATCTGCATTTATCTGTGCATTAGCGAATTAGCTCGCCTGGGCCAGAGAGGCTGGGATTTTGGTATGTGACTTAAATTTATGCATCCAGTGATATGAAGCTGGCCTTAGGCTCACCTCTCTGGGGCCAACTGGGGCTGCTCCTGCTGCCCAGCTGTGCTTCCTGGGCTGCCTTGTAGAGACTTACGGCTGCTACTTTCCTCTGTGAGCAGACTTAGCCAACTTTACCTCTCAAGGCAAACATGGTCCTTCCCAGCTCTTCTGCTGATGGCAGAGACATCCTCTGGTTTTAATATTTTATGTTTTTTCTTCGTAGCTAGGGGCTTCTGCTACTGTTCACTTTTAATATAGAAAGTGTGGAACATGACATTTTAGCCCTTTTATGGAAGTGACAGCTCTGTGATCTGTATTCTTTGTCCAAGGTCTCCACGTATAGCAAGATAATCTAGATGTAACCCAGTCTAAACACACCTAGAACAGTTTGTTCAAAATCAGGTCAATGCCTACCTTGCAAACTCTCCAGCTAGGCTTTATGGAACCTGACAGAGGATATTCCACTTGATTTAAGTGGTCATTATCAACCCGAGAAACTTTTCTGAAGGTATGAAGATGTAAGAGGTGACCTATGCCTAAATGTTTTGTTTTTGAGAAGAGGTGGAATAGAAAGCCAGGACAGCAGAGATGAGGCAGCATTTGTGCTCCAGGACATTGATGGCTTCAGCAAGCACAGTTCTCAGGGCACTTGCTGGTCTTTAAAACAGTGAAGGTGAGCAGAGGCCATGGTCCCATGTGAGTACCACTGACTGGTGAGAATTTTTGTGCCAAGAGGGGAGGAAGGAGTAAGGACTCTGAAGAGAAACTTGGAGGGACAACATAGTCACACCACTTTCACCCCAATGCAGGGAGGTCCTGGCTCAGATTGAGCTGGAGGACAAAGAGACATTCCCATCTGGAAATTGGAAATAAGTGAAAGGCACAGATCCTGCTCTAGATAACAGTGATTTTTTTAGTAGAGAAAAAATTCTGAGAACCACGTCAATCTAATTGCCCACATCTAGTTTTATTCTCTCCTTTAATCTCCAATGCACTCCATCTGAGCAGCCAGTGCTCTTCAGCATCAACAAAGGTAAAGACAAGCTTCACATTGTACCTTGACTCAGCTAAGACTTATTCCTTGAGTTTTCTAGACAGGAATTCTGGATTCTTTGAGGTTCAACAGAGTATCCTTCTGTCTGTACTGATTACACGAGGCACACTTGAAGGCAAGAAAGACTTTCCATGAACTACAAACCCAGCCCGCTGCTTCCACCCAGTCCCCGTGCTGTGACACGAGGAAGAGATGCAGGATGCTGGCACAGCCTTCTACATGTCACCAACACACTTCTGTTGCACTGTGCTTCCAGAGCACAAACTTCACCAGAGCCACTCTGCTTTAGCAGGAAGTTGAGTGACACAACACTCAAGAGAATGAGAAGGAGAAGAACAGGGAAAGGAAGAATGGAGGCAAGAACTAAAAGGAAGGTAAGGAGAAAGAGGGAGAGAAAAAAGAAAGGAAAAAGACATGTGACATGTTTCCAACTCTGTCAACAGTCAATGACTCTGACTCAGTCCATAAAGTGATTTTTTTTTTTTTGCCAGAAAAGCCAGTATTCATAGCTGAATACTCAGGTAGGCTCAGGGCTGCTGCCTAATTCTACTAGGCAAGAGCAGGCTGGGTGACAATGGATACACACCCTTCTGGAAGTACAGTAAGGGATTTTGCATCTTCCAATGTTTGATATACACACAGCATAGAGATGGTTACTGCAGGATGCCGTGGTGGCTTGGCTAGTTTATGATCTTCGAACCCTGCAGGGAAGAGCTGATCATCTCTTGGATTGCAGGTGCTCTGTTCGGATAGCCAAAGTTTACCTAGTTCCCTATTCTTTAGTAAAACAGCAAGCATTAATCAATCAGTGTTTCCCAGCCCTCATATACCATCAGAGGATAGTATTTGATGGAGTGCCTAGAAGATAGAAGATGAAGCACCAGGGATGGCAAAGGAGCGCCGTGCAGCCGCTGAGCTTGCAGAGCGGCCTGGCACATCGCCTGTGCAGAGGTTCTGGGAGCGATGGAGATACAGCCCTTGGCCCGTATTTATCACTGCAAGAGTCCTGTATCACCAAATATTAATACGAGAAGGTGACATGCAATCTGTTGTGTTTGCAAAACAGAGGCAGAGAAATACTTCAAGGGTGGCCAAAAATGCTGAGGAGGACTGAAATTCTCTTATCAAATTCCTCCTAGTCCTTTCAGATATTGGGTCATGAAATAGCTCTGAACATCTCTTACAGCCAAGGTTCCCTATCAGTGGAAATCCACACATTTGTAGAGATCTTTCTCATATTTCTCAGATAAGATAAGCACATCCCAGAGATACTCCCTCAGAAAACAGGCAGCCACCTATTTTATTGGAGACAAAAAGAAGAGGAGAAAATGAATGCAGATGAATGTGGAAAGTGTGCCCAGGCGCAGGGTCTGTTCCCTCTAAAGTGTTCCTGTGTGCAGACCACAGAAGGTGTGCTTGTGGCTGCATGACGCAAACACTCCGATGGCCACCATCTGCACCCTCCTTGGCCCACCTTGCACCCAGTGGAGTGTTCCTTGGGAGAGACCTAGAGTGCAATGGGAGAGGAAGGAGAGGTAGCTGGCACAGGGCTGCATCCCTCAAATTGGCCAGTTCACAAAACGGAGCAGAGGCAGCCCGGCTGCTCTCAGCAGGTGGAGTCTGGGAGCACTGCCCCTGGCTCCTGTGCCCTGTGTGGACACCAGGTACAGCCCTGTGTTTGCTCTGCTTTCGGTTGGCTTTGTTGCTGATGGTGTTTGAATGGGATGGCGCTGTTAGCTCGGCTGTGCACGACTTTGGTAAAGTGTTGCTTGTTGGTCACCATGATCTGAGTCCTTAGTGCTCCTGTCTCCTCTCAGAATGAAGTTCTATGTGGTCAGAATCAGCTTATGAACTCCGGGAAGCGCCTGCGCAGCCTGCACTTCTGCTACGCCATGTGTGTGGCCCCTTTCCAGAGGACTCTATTTTAGATGTGTGACTGCGCCTCCTGCAGGGGTTCAGAGGACGTAAGTTGAGTGACAAGTTGAATCTGAACACAGCCATTGACTTTCCTTCTGTTCTTTCTGCTTTTTATTTCTGTTGTATTTTCCTATTTATGGTTCATCACCATGCTACTATACATCACTAAGGTGACTAATGTAGCCCAGACACTCTTCATGATAAAAGTATTTTTCCTCATCTGTCAAACAGCCTCTCAAATAATTCCCTTCTTTCTATCTCCCCTCCACCTCCCAGGCCGACTACAGCTCTGCCATGAATATTGGCACAAGCAGAATGTGAACGGATAAACAGGAGGGGGGTCAGCAGGAAGGAGGAGGCTAGATGATTGGACTGGGAGGTGCGGAAGCCTCTTCCCCCACCAGCTGCCTTTGCTGGACTCCTGCTGGGGTCTGCACTCACCCAAAGAGGAGAGCAGCAGCCAGAGCTGCTCAGTTCAGTAATTAGAAGTGGTCATAGTGAACCTGGAGAAAGCCAAAGGGGATGTGTCGAGTGGCAAGTGTGCACGAGTCACGTGTGCATGAGGACTTGTAGTGGAAGGGGAGGTCAAGGGGCTGAAGGCAGGAAGTGGGTCTGCAGTATGCTCCACAGGGGCCCGGCCTTTCAGCTTATACTGAGCTTTCCACATGCACCTATTCTGAAAGTCTTTTAATATGCATTTTCTGTTGAATGTTGAAACAATACTGTGAGAGAGATAAAGCGCATCTATACATCTTATAGAGGAGGAAACCGAGTCCAATATGTTATAGCAAATTTCTCAAGAACAGACCTCAAGGTCAGGTTGGGAGCTAGAAGTCAGTGGGGTCCAGCATAGATCACCACCTGCTGAGGGCTGTCATGGGACACCAGGCCTGCCACTTCTGTTAGCATGCTTTGGAAATGGGTATATTCACTGCTGGGCTGTCTGAATTATCAAGTTCTTGTGTTTGATCCTGTTGCTGAGGGCCAGTTGCCTGGTCTCCTCTCATGGAAGCCACTCTGTTGGGGTCGTCATACCACAAGTTCACATTTACTCCCCCACACCAGCCTGCACACTGATCTCTGGGTTTTGCTATGTTGGTGATGCTTCATTGTCCTCCCCCTCCCAGCCCTCCTAGGACACTGCCCAAGGGATGAGCAGAGAAAGGCAAGCTACCCTTGGCCATGTGCAGGTCCCAAGATCCACCTTCCATAGCCTTCCACCACCACCTTCCAGGCACAGGGGCTGCTAGGACTCTCAGGGGATGCACAGGAGGGGACAGGGCTGGAAAGGGGTTCTGGGATTGAGGGCAAAAGAAAAAACACAAAGCGAGGACGATACTGACCTTGCAACAAAGTTGAGCTTGTAGGCTCATTTAGTTCTAAGTCAGGTGAGGGACATACAGGAGAGAAAAATGAAAACAAATACATATATTATATACAGCAGCTATATATTGGTCATATATAGTTTGTATACTGCCTTTCTCAAGCATTTCTGGAAGAATGGACACATAAAAGAAGACACAAAACCAGAGGTGGCAGGACAAGACACAGTGAGACAAACACCGAAATGCTTCACATTTCACATTGGCATGAGGTGGCTGGGATGGGAAGGGGCTGGCCTCTCTGTCTATTCTCCAGTGCAGATGAATGCCTGTCTAGCTTTCTGAGACACTGATTCAATAACAAATGATCACTGTCCCTTTCCCGAGATTTTTCTCCAGTAGCCTTAACCCCACAAACATCTCCATTGTGTCCTTTTGGAAGACCAAGTACAGAAACCTTGAAGAACCCTCCAGGCACATGAAGACAGAAGGCTCAAGTGCACGGAAAGCTGTGCTGTCCCAAAGATAGATGGTTCCTGACGGGAAGGACCACCTGCCCCTTCTGGCCTAAGCATCCCCCCTAAAGAATTGCTTGTGAGGAGCATTTCCTGCAGCCAGAACTCCTCCCTTTTCAGGGCCTATGTCACATGGAAAGGAGTGTGCAGTTTATGTACAAGTTGGTGACAAAGTGATGGCATTGGAGTTGGCTTTCTGTAATGAATTGGAATGAAGTCCACTGCAAATTACAGCCATACAATGTAACAGACTGCTTTGCAGTCTGCTCACGTCTACGTGATGGTTCTTAATGGAAAGAGACATGGAGAATTCCCCAATACATTTATATTTGCGCAATGCTCTCTTTGATGGCAAGCCTCCATAATGAGCCTAGGAGCCATGGTCATGTCTAGACTAGGCTTGGTTAGCGCCAGTGCCTCAGAAACACTGCCTTCAACATTTGGTGGGGCTTCGCTAGCTCTATTGAACGCTGGCCCCCGGCAGCACCTTTGCCATGGGCTTCTGGGGGAACATCTCTCAGCTGAAACTACAAAATGGAACTGGTTTCTGATTGACTCAGTGAGGAGATGCTGCAGACTGGACTCTCCAAGGAGAGCGGACACCACCGCTCTGAGACAACCTGCGTCTAAGAATGTCTGGTGTGTTCTACATTCATCTCTCTTTGACCCAGTCTTTCCAGACTTAATTGAGTAAGTACTGTCACTTCTTAGAGAATCCTGCAGTCCAGAAAAGTAATAATGACAGGAAAGTCCCGAAGGCTGAAGGCTGAAGGCTGTCATATTATCTGGCCGAGCCGGGGGCCGGGGGAAGGAATGTTGTCACACCCACACTTGGGTCCACTGAAAGAGCATTTCTGAGAGAAGGCTTGACTGCTCTTCATTACAAACCTGGCTCCTTCAGTCTTTACAAAAGTCTGCTGCTCTTTCAACCTGAGTTGGCTGAAGGATAAAGTCTGGAGAATTAGACAAGAGTGATTAAGTCATTGGCAAAATCGTGTGTTCATCCAAATCAGAACAGAGTGGAGGTCAAAACCAGAGAAAAGCCATTCCAAGCCACAAGGACTGCCTTGAGGGCAGAGCAGGCCTGAAAAAGGGCCAAAGAGAGAGAGAGAGGGAGAACTGTAGAGTTTCAAGAAAAGGAGCGCTGTGTCTCTCTAATCCAGACTCTCTATGTGTTGATAGATACACACCCAAAACCCGCCAAAAAGTCTGATACATGGGAAGGGCACACGTGAACATCATTGCTTTAGTGAAGCCAGATAAAACAAACAGGAAGACAATGTTCAGATGGGAGGAAGAACTAAGGCAAAGGAAGGGAGGAAGGAAGGGAAGGAAGGAGGAAGAGAGGGAGGAAGGAAGGGAAGGAAAAAGGAAAAGAGGGAGAGAGAGAGGAAAGGGGAGGGAGGAAGGAAGGGAGAAGAGGAAGGAAGTAGGGAGGGAGGGAGGAAGGGAAGGAAGGAGG
>NDGN011553920.1:5177-22660 GCA_002564285.1 Tympanoctomys barrerae | reverse complement strand
GTTGTTCAAAAAGAAGGGAGTGGTGAATGAAAGCAAAAGACAGGAAAAGGAATATTGTGGGATCACCTATCGTTTTCCCAAGAAATCTCTAGCCATCTAGCATGCAGCCTTTCAGGAGCTGTCCCAGGTGCTTAACAGATATCCATGGATCTGGATGTATTTGTATATGTGTGCATCAGTGTGTGTAGGTATACATGAACATAAGTGCATTCACACAGATAGATAGATAGATAGATAGATAGATAGATAGATAGATAGATAGATGAAAAATATCTATATACAAATATGTAGAGATAGATGAAAAGATGCATGGATTTTTATTTATTTTATCTATTTCTTATTTTTACTTTCATTATCTAATAGAAATGAACATAAAAGTATAGGTTTAATGTATCTTTAATTATAGGTAGAGAAGCACTTGACATAACTATCTATAAACTAGCTAGGCAGTACTATCTCTAAGAATTTCCAAGCAAAATTAAAAACAAGTTTTCTTTGCTGCACACAATCTGGCTAATTGCTTAAATATGTATTTCCTTAGTCAATGATAATTGACTTCCTATCAAGTGATAATACTTGAAAAGTCTGCAAATGATTACCAGAGCTCAACACTTCCTTCTGAATGATGTTAGAGTGTGGAAAATTGGTTAGTAATTAGTCCACCAGAGCTTTCTGCTTGACATTGTTGGTGTAGGCTGTGCTAATTAGTATTCTGGCATTCTTGTTGTTTAAAAATAGTTTATACTCAAACATTCATTTTTGAATGAGGACGATGACAATTTAATTAAAGTTTAAACTCTAGTAGCTGAAGATCATACATAATCTAATTACTTTTTATTCAATTAATTTAATAGTACAGCACTTTGCTATAATTACTGTTATCCTCTGTTTTTTTTTTCTTCCCTGTTTATAGGTGACCTATGAGGTATCTTAAAGGAAATCATATTGGGATATAATTACTAACAGTCTCAGGTGGAATTAATTGTCAAATAATATGTAATTACTGAGAGCACTCTATCACTACTTTAGTTAGGAAGAGATAGTGGGAAGTTAGAATATTTCTATGTACTCTGACTTTGAAGATTTGAGACTACTTAATTTAACAATAGAAAAATATGGAACTAAAAGTACTGTGAGAAAATGAGGGCTCTGTAATAACACCTAGAGCTGCATATGCAAGTATAGATATAGATGTAGAATACAAAGGAAAGGGATTTCTTCATCGATGGCATATTGTGAATTTATTGCACGTTGGTGATACACAGTAAATATATTCATCTTGGGGAAGATGCATACAGATTATTCAACCCTTCCTTCCATTTCCCACCCCCATCTCCAGTCCACTTAACTGCACTGCATATGTTTAAAATTTCAGAGGTACGACTTTGTCTTCCCTTCTCTCTCTGCTTCCTGGCTGTCATGCATGAGAACATTTTGCCCTGTGTGCCCCTCAGCCAACAGCTACATCATTGTACCTTGAGACACACCAACTACAGGCTGAAAACCTGAGCCAAAATGAAGCTCTCTGCCTTGAAATTGTGGGTGTGGGTGTTGTGTTCCAGGAATGACAAAGTGATGAAGACATTCACATATTGAAAATGATGTTTTTTGGAGCAGTTATACCACCCTGCGCTCCCATGGTGCTCTATGAAAAGGAAGAGCAATAACTAACACTTACTGATTTAAATCTAGCATAAAATTTCTGATACTATCCTACATGACATTAAAATTAACATATAATTAATGAAATTCCTGTACCCTTAATAACAGTATTTTTCACAAAAGAAAAAGAAGTAAATTATATTTTTATTACATCATTTGGGGAAATGTTTGTGTGAACATTAGGTTATTTATGAAGAAATGAAGATTAGGCTTCTCATGAAGTTAAAATCATTAGAAGAAAGTGTTCTTATTCTCATTTTGTTGTCAGAAAGAAGAATATTAAGGACATTAAATAGCTCCCTGGGGTCATGAAGCTGGTAGATGAAAGAACAGAGAGGTACAGCAGATAGGCCTGATGCCAGAAGACACTCTTCATGACTAGGTAATGTTACTTTGTGATTTCTGAAGAATTTGTATGCACAGTGTTCAGTGTGACTTTTTCAATATTCAGTGATTCACAACCACTTAATACAAGGTCATGAACTTTTACTCATTATCATTACTTTTGGGGATTAAGATGGTTATATTTGTCAAATCTACTTTCTTTTTAGCCAGAAAGGATTAGTAAAGCATGCTTCCACGTGCATCATGATAGTTCATGGCGGAGTGATCTTTAGCTATTCCAGGGATGGTGAACCTTTCAGAGTTCCCAAAGCTGATGAGCAGGCAGGCATGCCATGGGTTCCCCACCACTGGGCTATACCATGCTCTGCTTCCTAGATGCTGTGAACCCCAGAGCATGGCAGAAGTAGTGCTCTTCTACTGTGATGTTCCTGCCTTCCACCCAGATGACCATGGTCTCAATACACTGAAGACATGGATAAAAGTTATCCTTTCTAAAATTCCATGGAGTATTTAGTCCATGTAATGCAAAAGATATACAGAAAAAAGATACCGTGAAAGTGCCATCACTGAGGTGCATAAACCTGGCAATATGGCTTACAACCCTTTGGAATTCATTTGTGAGAAAAGTTTTAAATGATTTGGAATTGCAGGCTAGCAAATGCTTAAAATCCTTTAAGCAGAGCATTTTGGTTAAAGCTCAGAAGATCAGAATACTGATAGGAATGCAGACAGAAAAGATCTATCTCAGAAAGATTCAACTGGGAACAAGGACTTTGTGGAAAGTTGAGATAGAAGCCATGTATGTTACACAATGGAAAAAGGCCACATCCTGAGACTTTGTGGGGTACTGAGATTAAATGCAGTGGACTCACAATATCAAACAAGCTAATCTGAAGGTAGCCCAACATTCAGGTTGTGGCATGGTTACTGCTGGCTGCTTAATCAGATTTACATGGAAGGTCATTCAAAAAAATGTAGAGCAGAGAGGCCATCCCCATATCTCCTGTGGACAGAGAAACCTATCCCATTGCCTCCTACAGATGGAAGGACACACTTCTCTATGATATTCAGCCCTTGCAAACTCCAGACTCAAATAAGTTTATCTGGAAAGGGCAGAATTCACTCAAAAACACAGAGAAGGTTTTATGTTGCTGTTATTGTTTTGTTTTAATCAAATTTTTTTTCTTTTCCCTTTATTGGTTTTCATTAATTTTCAAGAGTTTTTAAAATGATTTTACCCTAATATCAATTTAATTTTTCTTTCCTCATTTCTCTTCTTTCTTTTTTATCTATTTTCATATATATATATATACATATATATATATATATATATTCTTCTGTATGCTTTTCTGGTACTATCATTTGATACTATTAATTTTTCATTCCACACCAGAACTGCCTACCTCATTTGTCTCTCCTTTTCATCTTTCACTAATTAATATTTAAAATTTTACATTTCTCATTCCCTGATTTCACACACATTGAATCTTTACTAGTATAACTATTAAATTTTGTGAATTATTAAATAAAGTTAACTCTATGCTATTAAAGTTTAATATGCTCTACTTTTGCAGGTAAAGTTCATCCATTTGGTGTGTAATGTATGTCAATAATTAATATAACATAGTATTCATACTGTAAATGTAGATCTCTTTTCTATTGTAAAGGGTGATACATCATTGTTTTCAGATGTGTCAATATCCAATTGGTCATATTGTTGCTGATTTTATTGCTGTATTCAATGAGACACAGGTGCTACTGTCTGTGTGCCAATATGTAGGTTGCCTCAGTACCCTTAATATGGTTGCCCACAGTCAGAGAATTAAAATAAGTGGCAAGCTCCCCTTTCAAATAACTGGAGGTGGTCGAATTCTGTGTCTGGTTTTGATCTTGCTCTTGCCATAGCCTTTTCTATCCCCCATTCATTACTTTACCATAGGAAGTTACAGTGTTCCATTGTAATTGGAGATAATGTAATTTATTTTGGTTTTCATAGAGTTTCAAAGCTAGGAGCTCCTTAAAGGAACTTAGATTTTTGAAAAATGATGAGAGATATAGAGACATTGTATGAGATTATTGCATCTTTAGCTGTATGAAAACAGTGGTAGCGTGCTTGGTGGTGTATGAGCTTATTAACGTCTTTATTTGGAGATTAAGTAAGGTTTAAGAGATGTGTTTCCAGATCAAGCTGAGAAGGTTAGGATGTGTTGGTTCAGCTTACATGTCCACTTGATTGACTTGGGAGTTTCCAGTGGATTAGTAATGTGTACTTCTTGGAGCCTCCGACTGGGTCATGGAGGCACGATTTTGAACAGTTCTTGGACCCGTCCTCTGGTGCTTTTTCCCCAGCTCTTTTTCCTGGGTGCTGCATCAACCTAAATATCTTTTCTCTGCTGCACTCAGAGGCCAAGATGCTCCTGACTTGGACCCTGTCCACTATGTTTTGAATTCCCTGAAACTGTGGATAAATTAAACTCTTCTTATTTTAAGTTGTATATGTTAGGAGTTCGGCCCCAGTAATATGGAGGTTGACTAAGAAAGGATCAATTTCATACTATGTTGTCTGAATATTGTACATAATTCCTCTTAATATTCACCTGACACTTATTCAGTAGTGCATAGAAATGCATATGGATTAAAGACTTAATAAAATAAAGCTATTCTGGGTTTATTATGACAATTAAAATTAGAGTACTGAGAACCATTCCAAAAGTATTACCCCATTACTCATATTTCAGATACACATTGAGATCATTTTTAATACTGGAAATAAAGGGTAATTTTCAATATAAAATTATATTTGTTTATGTCCCCAGTATCCTCTTCCAGCCGTGTATCACCAGGAAAGTTTTTTTTTCCTTTTAGGGCTTCTATTTCTTTAATAAAAATGTAATTTTAAATTTAATATTAAGAATTTTACATGTACATGTACATATAATAGCTTAGGACCTTAAATGTAGTAAAAAATTCACAAATATTAGTGTTATCACCACTTTGTTTTAATCTAATGGCCTAAAATGTGATGTTTTTCAATTAAAGTTATTTTCATAAAAAGCAAGGATGAAAAAGTATAAAGATTTTGAGTCTTCTCCTTCTTTGAATCTACCTAGCTATTGTATCACCAAATCACTAAATATGTTAACCCAACTGAGAATAAACCTGTTTTTGAATTTGTTCTTCTATTGGGCAGTGAGTCTATGGAGCAAGCATCAAATTTTGTCCTTTGCTGTACTTTGTACTTTAATTGCTTTAAGCTAAATTTATGACATCTCATAACTTTATTTGTTTATTTATTTATTTGATACAGGATCTCACTAGGGGTTTGGGCTTGTAGTGACCCACCTGTCTTGGCCTCCCCAGTGCTGGGATTACAGACAAGCAACACCACACTGGATCTCATTGGACAGCACAACATGGCCAGAGTTGGGGTCCAGTGCACACACGGCATGCAGTACCGGGGATTTAACCTGGGTCCTTGCACTTGCCAGGCAAGTGCTTAGGCCACTGAGTTGTCTCCCCTGCCCCATCTCATAGTAACTTTAAAGTTTGAAGTACTTATTACAAAATATGTTAACTTATGTTAGGCTTAACCACAATAGACTTTATTAAGGCAAAGCTTACATTTCTAATCCATCAAAGCAAAAACATAGTCACAGATTTCAAATATTGTTTTATCTCAAAATATTTTAACAGTCATCAGACTTTACTTAAATATGTATATGGCAAATAGAAATTTTATTATCTTAGAAAAATTTACATTTTAAATGAAGAAAAATCAACCTGATAAAAGACAACTAAAACAAAAACTAAGTCATACTAAATCATAGTAAGGAAATAAGAAAACAATGTGCAATACATGTAATATTATGTGTCTGTACCACTGGCTCAAAAAGATTTACTTGTATTTATCCACCTGACTTCTGACTCTACACATTGAACTTCTTTGCCCAGTGAAACAGGAATGAAAATGGTGTGTATCTCGAATATAAGATTTAAAAGCCAGCTAATGTTTCACATTTCAGGTCTCCTCTGCAAGGACAACCAACAAAGATCCAGAAAGAAGCTATTCATTTAGACAAGATCTTGCAAGGAAGATGACATGAAACATTGAAAAATCAAGCAATGACAGATGTATGGCAGGAAATAATCATTTGTGGTATTAATCTTCAGTATTTTAAGGTTTCTTCTTAATATTAAACACTCTAGCTTGTATTATCAGACAGATAAATGTAGCAGCAATTGGTATAAAATAGAAAATTAGTAGAGATGTGAATTATGAAATTGTTTTAAAGAATTTAACTTTAGACATTATTAAATATTTATCACAGATGTTTGCTTAAGTGGTTCAGCTTACATAACAAAGAACCTTGAGTGTATGTATTCAATAAATAAATAAAATTATATACTTGGGTTGTAAATTTTTAATAAGAAGTGTTTCTAAAATATGCGAGTCCTTAAATCAGAGGCACAAGCTGAAATATCACATAGTTTCTCTTATAGATGAGAAATCCAAAACATAAACAAAAAGAGTAATATAAAAGGTAGATAATAAGTGACAGGGGATACATCTTTCTCAAATGGTAAGTGGATAAAAAGAAGGAGGGAGAAAAAAGGGAGATGGGGTAGAAGGGATGAAAAAATCACTTTGTTAGCAACATTTGGTAACTCCCCATAACAAATATAATCATGATATACTTTAAACATGTACTACTAGTAAAAAATAAAGAAAAAAAGAAAAGAAAAATATATGAGTCTAACTAAAACTTATTTCAAATAGTATAAATACAACTTGTATAAACATTCACCATTTTGTGGCTCGCTAAACCCAACCTGGGGGCCGAGCTACCATGGCATGAAGTGTCTAGGATAGAACCACAGCCTTTGTACTTGGCTAAGGTTACCTAAGCAGGTGCTTTAGACGGCTGAGCTATCTCACAAGTCCTAAGCATTCATTGTTAATGAACTATTTAATATTCAGCAATTCAATAATTTATTCATTGATATTTGGTGTCATCTATATTGTCAATCAATCAGGATAGATGAGCTATAGATAAAAATGTATTTTATTGATTTTTTTTCATTAATACTGTAGTCTTTATGATATATAAAATCACTTAGGTCTAATTCTGCACTTGAAATGGATTTTAAAATTCTGAGAAATCATTTTACTCATCTGTACCTCAATTTCCTTAATAATATGAATGTATTTAATAAATATTTGAAATTGTAGACAGTACTAATCAATAATAAATAAATCAAACTCTTTTCTTTTTCATACAGAGCTTAAACTGTAAAAGAGACAATTCACAAATAAATGAAACATACAATTAAAATTGAATAATGTGTTCAGATATATACTGATAAGGAAATTATACAATGTGTCAAGGCAGTCATTTCAGAGGATATGATTTTAAGTCATACCTGAAAATTGAAGAACATGGATAGAAAAGTAGAGGATATCATTTCATAAACAATGAATAACTTTTATACAGACACTGACAACAAAAAGAACTTGATATAATATTGAAAAAGTAAAAAGTAACTACAGGTTCTGAAAGAATAAATAAAAACTGAAAGGAATAATAGATATAGTAAAACAGAAAGAAATTGAACTTAAGGATTAAGCATAAGAGATGAGAGAAAGGGGGAAAGATAGAGACAAAGGAAGGAGTCAAATCATGCAAGTATATATACAGAGATGACTGTACTAATAATTTTCATCAGTTTTTTGAGAATAGCAGCTTATGTTTAGAATTTTCACCTTGACTAACTCTGTATGTTGCTATCTGCGATCTGAGAAATGTGTCATACAAAACCCACGGTTGAATACCTGTCACCTTGGTCTTCTAAATGTATACTGTTTCTAATGTCTTATCAATTATTATACTCTCTTTAGAACAAAGTTTTAGAAAAGAAAAAAAAAGATTTCTTGAAAACAAGTGTTAGCATTCAATTATTTGTCCAGTCTTTCATAACTATATCTGAGCAACAGATTTGGCACTAAAAATAGATAATATGACAACTGTAGTCAATTAGCTATTCCTGTTTTGAAGATCTGTAACATGTGTACTGTTGTATGTTACTGATTCATTTTTCTATTTGATTTTGCTTCTGTTCTTACTTTTCACAATTAAATTAAATTAAACTTAAAAAGAAGAGAAATTTTAAAAGTACATTAGTTTTGCATGGAAAAGTGTGATATAAGATAATCAGTTAAAATCTTGATAAGTGATGACAAGGAACTTGATTTCAGACTAAATAGAAAGCCCTGGCATCAAAAAGTGCCAAGTAGAGGCAAGAGTCATAGATTAATGTTTAAAAAATCTACTTGCTAATGTATAGAAGAGTTTCATGATGGGGAAGTAGTATATTTGCTAGTCTCTTTAGACCGGACGAATAATGATCCTCCTGTTTTCAGTCTCCCAAGTGCTGGGATACATGTGCGCGCCACCACGCCCACTCTTGGTCACCATCTCAGTGCTCCCCAGGAACAGAGACGGCGTGGTGTAAGGTGCTGGGGATCCACTTGTCGCTGCACTTTGCCTCCGCAGGCACTTTAGTCCACTGAGCTATCCGACCAGCCTGTATTTGCTAGTCTTACCCACATAAAAAGAGACAAATAGAATCTCAGTGACACAAAGTATTTTTTTTTTTTTACTTAGTAGTAGATTTTATGTTCACTGAAATGGTTCTGTGTTTAACCTACACACCGCAATTAGATCTAATAAACATGGCATATTTTAGGAGCTTGTATTGAGACACATTAGCTCTCCAGCAAACGCATTTCTTAGAATGGACACAAGAAGGACCCTGAAAAGAAACATATGCTGTTACTGATAAATGAGGTCTAAATGAGGTCATGTTACACTATCTACCAATAGCTATATAACATCATATGTGATAAGGTTAGTGTCATTGGTTTAGGGAAGTAGACTCTTGCCATGGAGGATGAGTGGAAAAGGAGCAAGTCTGTGTGCTGGGCTAATTTCCATCAAGCTGGGTTTATTCCACATATATATTAACCTAACTTCACAAGAGACAAAAATTTAAGTTAGGAATGATAATGTTAAAATAGGGATATTTGTAAATCAGACTATAATAAATTTAATAAGTGTTATACCCATAAACCATATAGGTTCTATACTTTTATTAAGTCATGTAAGTATCAAATAAGCTTTTATTGTAATAAAAACTGATATCAGGCACTTGAAGTCTCAACTGGTAGCAAAAATTACTATGGAAATCATATCAATAAAATATTAAAAACGATTTAAATTCAGTGGTTATTATAGAATCAAGACCAGGAAAATGTTATTATTGCTAGTCTTTAGGAAAGAAACTTTTAAAACAAAAAGAGAAAACCTGGATTGGCAAGATAGCTCAGTGGACTAAGTGCCTTCTTAAGCAAGTTCAGGGACCAGTTTAATCCCCCACATCATATGCCGTGCCGCCGGGCCCCAGGAGCATGAGCCAGCCACTAAGCCTGGACGTGGTGGCGCTCGCCTGTATTCTCAGCCCTGAAGAGGTTGAAAATGCCTATAATCCCAGCCCTGAGGAGGCTGAAAATGGAAGCATAAGTACAGTCCAGCTGAGCTAAGTAGGGAGACCCTATACCAAGCACATAAAAATAAATAAATGAATAAAAACAAAAAGATAAAAGCTGATCTTAATTATTTTTCAGATTTAAATCAGGCAAGTCGATATCACATGCAAAACATTTTAAAACACAAATTTGTAAAGAATAGGCTTAGGTAATCTAGTCAAACATCTCTATTATTATTATTATTATTATTATTATTGCGATGTAATAATGAAAAAGCTAGATATATAAAGCTTAAGCAATATACTTAGGATTATTCTGCTTTACAACCTCAGACATTTCATTTAACTCTGTTATGGCCTGATTTCAAGTCTACAGTTTTTTTGACAAGTACATGTGAAAATGTTATTTTATCCTTAGCAGATAGCAGCAAGGAGAACATACATATAAAGAGAGTATATACATATAAAGAGTACATATATATATAAAGAGAGACAAATACACACCCCAAAAAACTGAAGAAACAACAGCCCAATACATATGGCATATATATAAATAATGTAATATAATGTGATAGGATTTGTTTTGATTGCTCATAGTATCATTAACAAGGAAATTATTAATAAAAAATATATGAAGTTTCTCTGATGAGAAGGACCTCAGTAGAAATACTCTGACATGGTAACTCCTTCATCATCCCCTATCCCCGACTCCTTTCTTTAATAAGGAAGTTCGTGTTCCCCTGAGGGCTCCAGATAGGAATTGTTGGTTCAGCTCCAGGGTAGTAGGTGGTTTCTCATTTTTTCTTAGCGCCATCTCCATTCATATGCTATTTGCTACATAAAGAACACTAAAGTTTTGCCAGGTTTTAAGTTATTTGAAAGAAACAGCTGCTTATGTCTTTTTCCACATCTCGAACACCTGTTCAAGATGCGCTCAACAAATATTTCCTAACTGCACGAATTAAAGAATAAGTGAGCCTTTAGATTCCCAACTAGAATCTATTGATGTGGGACATAAATGTTGTTTAAGTAGAAAGATGTAACAAGCAGACATAAGAAGTAGAATAGTATAGCTTAAAGAGAACGGGCTTCATAATGGCTCAAACTATCCCAAGAAAATTATCTCCTTTCTAATTCAGATGAAGACTTTTCTATTGAACTGAATTGCCTGACAAGCTGTAGATTAGCTCTTATTTTGAACACATCGAGGGGATACGAATACACACATTGGAGGTAGTTTTACCCAGAATAGATCTCCCTTAGACAATGCACAATTGAAGAGGATTTTATATCATTATGTGCTTGAGTTGATAGGAGTAACAGTAGAGCTAGAGGTTGTGGTTAATAGAAGTAGCATTGTCCCACTTGCAAGAGGGCAGTACAGTTTTAAAATACAATTTTGCTAGAGTGAATTGTTAAATTGGAATATTGGATTCCAGTATTGGAATCAGTATTGTTTTCACTGATATACTTTTTCCAGTCTAACTTGGTTAATCAGGGGTAGCAGGCAATACAAACATTTGATTAATTTCCCCTACCTTAAAGACACACTCATGGCGTTATAGTAAAATAAGATGCTCCCTTATTTACATAATCGACTTTGCTATTTTTCTTAGGGTTTTTTTTTTCAGTAGCAGGAGCAAGTTTTGCATTTATGAGGAGATCTAAGGCTAACATAATTTTGAAATCATTGTTAAGAGTAAGAAAACAAGTAATAAATATAACAATATTTATATTATGTGGGATTAGAAAAACAACTGCAGCATTATATATAAATTTTTATGAGGTTAAACATTACAACTGAATGTAACAATACACACACGTTGCTAGGTCCCTTACAAGGTTGCAAAAGATGTCCTGCCCAAAAGAAGCTCAAATTAAAAGTTCATTGCTCAAGGTAAATTCACTTATGTCAGTAAAGGATAGCCACTAACAGTGTCCAGCCAAACTTCCTGTGTATATGAGATCAGCGGATAAATTGGACTATACAGTGCATAATTTTAAAATTATTTATTTATTTGTTTGTTTGTTTATTTATTTATTTATCTGGCGCAGGGTCTGGCTATGTAGCTCAGACTCGTACTGATCCTCCTGTCTCATCCTCCCCAGTCCTGGGAATACAGGTATGCTACACCACGGCTGGTTTCGGTGGCTGGCAGGGTGGCAAGGCATGGAGTACTGGAAATTGAACCCAGGTCCTTAAGCTTGCCAGACAAGTGTCTACACCACTGTGTATCTCTCTAGCCCTGATAGGGCAGCACTTGAATTCTAAATGCTTATTGACTATTGTCCTGGTTGAGAGTTCTACGTGCACATGAAATATAGATTCTGTGGGCCTTCCGATTTGAAAAGAAATAGAAAAGATGCAAGGTAAAAACATCACTCTTGCTCGGAATAAGTTGTGTGTTCGTTGAATTGCACCTTCATTAAGCATGTCATAAAATCATGTGCTCAAAGAACAAAAAAGTATGGAATTTGGGCAGGATCGCAAAGCTGCACTCCTGGCACTAATACAAGATTCTGTCTTTCAAACCACTTTTTTTTATTAAGAAATTATTGACTCACTTATTCTAAGGTCAATAAGCTGTACAGCTCCTGAATTCAGAGTCATGTAGAACCATTTAAGTGCAGATTCTTGTACAGGTATCATTTCTCTGGCTCCTGATGTCACATTATTACATATTGCTCTTCATATTTGCTGCTGTCCCATCTCTTCACCACATGTAGGATTTTTGTGAGTTAAAAAATGTATATTTTAAATTGATTTTGATCAAATGGCTTTTACCCTGGATAGTATTAGATATCTAAGTCATTGCAGCAATTATACAGCAGCATTCCCCAGGCAGACCTTTCATCTACTTGTAATATAAAATCAATGATGTCTAAACACAGATTGAGATGGCATTTTAATGCTGCCGAAGAGCATTCAGACATCCGAGCTGTTCAGAAGTGGATGCAAGATTCATTTTGCAAATAAGGGACAACAAATGTTCTCTGTGTCTTATTTGAACTCTGAAAACCTTTGCATGCAGACACAATAAAGAAATGTGTCTAATTGTATGGTTATAGGTCTTTTTTAATAAATGTGGACTCATTTTGTTCTATTTTCTACTAGATAGATAAAACATACAAGTTTTTCAAGACAGTATTCCACACAAAGAGAAAAAGCATAATAACTCTAATGTCACATAACTAATTTTTAAATCTTTTCATTGAGAATAAAATAGTATTTAAAGTATTTGTTTTTCATCAAATACTCAAAATTTTAAATATAATGTTTACTCAAAAATCAGTTGTAGACTGTCCCACTGAAGAAATTCAAATTGTAAGTGAGGTTAAGTTTTAATTTATCTTTCACATGACATGAACTTGGAAAAAGAATATCATATTTGACCTGTAGTTTTAATTACCTAAGAGCCATAATTTTCAAAGAAAATTTTTGTTTTCTTTAATGTTTTAGTTTTCTTTTTCTTTTTTTTTTGTTTTTTTGTTTTTTTGTTTTTTACCTTTTTCAGAATCAAAACAAATGGGCCTTCATCTGGTCATTGGTTTCATTACGCTTAGTGTTTTCCCTGAATTATTGAGAGGAACCTAGTATGATGATGGTAAGAAGTAAACTCAAAATAAACTCAGAGGTACTTTAAGCCAGCGATCTCTCACTCAGTAAGGTTAAGCTAACAAATATTATAAAGGGTACAAACTCCTCTGAGAAGCCCTTCGTTTCAACCTGCGTAATCAAAACATCCAATTAATGCTTTATCTCATGCAATATTTACAGATCTTAAGTAAGCAGTTTGGCTTGTTAAATTAACCTACCTCTACTGAGAAGATCATTACATCCAAAGTCAGAGAATAGATATAAATGATCCACCTATCACTCTGGAACTACCAAAGAACACAAGACTTGTCATGCCTCAAAAAGAATCAGTTCTTTTTTTCTCCAAAAAATATTAAAATACCAGTGTACTTGATGTATGTGAGAAATTATTCAAGTTGTTAATTATTTAAATTTCTAAAGCTGCCCAAATTTACTATACAGCTGGTTCTTTCATACTATAAAGTAATTCTATTCTTATGTACATTTCACACAAAATCTTTCTATAAACTATTTATATAAGCTATGGAGATCAGTTATTAAGTTCTTCCCAAGGTTTTGCAAAACCATACATTAGGAAGTTTAGAAAATTAGAGAATATAAAAACTGTTACTCTAAAATGCCTTACTTGTTATAATTCCAGCCAAGTATTTTGGTAGTGTGGAATGCCATTTTAGTAAATACTGTGTTGAGTAAATTGAATTATATATACTTTTTTGAAATGTAAGATTGGTAGTATTTGTCAACTTTAATCCTGACTTCTTAACCATTAAATTTTGACTGAATAAGAGTACATAATGAAGATGGTATATAAATTTTCCTGATGATTCAACAACATGCATGGGCTTGTTCAATTGAAAGCTTGCACAACTACTTTAATTGTCTTTAGACGTAATTACAAGGATATACCACAACTCAACTATTAATTGATGTGTGTATGTTCAGTACCTATTAATTGTGCCATAATAACTGTTGTGTGTTGGGATAATCAGTATCTATTTGTCTTTTGTTCTTTCTTTCTTTCTTTCTTTTTTTTTTGTTTTGGTGGAACCGGGGATTGAACTCAGACCCTTGTGCTTGCCAGGCAAGCGCTTATTCTACTGAGCTATCTCCCCAGCCCTTTGTTCTTTCTTAATTTCTCCTTTCTATGTACTATTTCCTTTCATTCTTCAAATATTGTTTGCACTTTTAAAAGGGTTACATCTATGTCGCCACACACACAGTTTACCCTGGATTCAGCTCCCCTTTCTTGGCCAGAGCTTCTGACTGGAAGAACACACTGGACATGATATTAGTGAGCACTAGCTCCTGGCTGGTGCTGTCCTCCCTCTTGTCCCTGCTGCTCTTCACCAGGTGCAGCTGTGCAGCAACTCACCAGCCTCTGCCAAGTGGCTCACCAGTCAGGGTGGCTTGCTGGGCCCTGTCCTCTTAGCCCTCTCTCTCAGTAGGCTGAAGAACATAGTCTTTAACAAAGGATTCCAACCAAAGGTCTTCCCTGAGGTTCTCCTGTGCCTCCTGTTGGCACTCTATACATCTGGCTTCACCTACTAGGTCTATGAAACTACCTGCTTCATCTTCTCCATCACTGGTCTGTACTATAAAAAAGATCTACTTTACTGTGTGTCAGGCAAGGCGCCGTCCTCACACCAGCCAAGGTCATCGGCAAGGGAAAGAAAAAGAACTAAAAATGTCCAACTAATTGATTCTTTGTAAAAATAAATAAATAAGCTATATCATATACTTAGAATGACATCTGCCATGTCTGCTTGATACTGGTATTAAAATGTGCTAGGGATTTTAAAAATATAACCTGACAAAAGGACAATACAATTTTTCTGTTTCAATTAACCTGGTAAGCTAATAAGGAAATGCTTTTAGAAATCCCTATGTTAAGAAGAAATGGTAATTTAAAAGGCATTGAGTGATAGGTTGACCTCTTATGATGTATTTTGATATGATTCAAAAATTTAACCTAGTGAATATTGTAGGAAGGAAAATCAACCTGGTATAAGAAAAAAGAGTCAGTAGTATAACTGTATAGCAATTTTTAAAAACATTTTATAACTAGTGTTTGATTCTTCAAGTTAATTTATTATTTCAAATGGACTATTAAAAGTGAGTCATGACCCTAAAACTTGAAGAGATAAGTAAGAATGCTTAAATAACTATAAAGTTAAATATTTCTAATTCTTTGCATCTTGTTTTTCCATTATTGTATTATGCCATAACATAGTTGCAACATATACAAGGTCTATGACTATCAAGCACTACATTTTTGTGTTGTTTCAATTGTTTATTAGAAATGTGAAACTTCTAATCTATTTGCAACATACTAACATCTTTCATCACAAGCATACAGGGTGGATGTCCAGATAAATACAGAAAGGCAATGACAGAAATATATTATCATAGGTAATGGGTGCAATCTCCTTTTCACTATAAGGTTGTATTATAAATCATATATTACTATGCTAGACATTGTACATGAAAGAAAAAAATCAATAAATGGAATACTTAAAATAATAAACTGGAGTTAAAAACTACAATAGTAGTGCATAATATGCATAATGTCATCACTGTCTAAACATCTTTTATCATCATGAAGGTTTGCTTACTTTCGTTCCATCATGCCTGTTCATTTTGAAGTGTCAGTGTAGCATAAAATTATTGAGGAAAAAAAAGAGGGGAATCAGTTGAGTTAGACAAAATATTTTCCAATTTTCTCACTTCCATGATGACTTCCAAAAGTCATTCTATAACAGCATCACAAGGTAAATGGAGTCTGCACATAGATCCGAAATATCTTGCAAAGACTCACATGGTGAAAACTTGGTCCCCAATAGAGACTCTAGAAAGATTATTGATTCATAAAGCTTCTAACCTCATTAGTGGAGTAATCCATTGATGTATTTATTATTTGCCTTAATTATGATTTGATTGTGTGGTGTTGGAACCTTTAGGAGGTATGGCCTTGGTAGAGGAAAGAAGTCTCTTCCCTTGGAAGAGTACTTCTTGTTTCCCTTCCCCCACCACACTTTTCTGGATCCTCAGGAGCTGAGCACTGTCCTTCTGCTATTCCCTTCAGCATCACCACAGCCTCGTGAAGAATGAAGCTGGTAGACAGTGGACTGAGATCTCCAAAGCCAAAAGTCAAAAGAAACCCTTCCTTCTTTAATTTCCTCAGTATTTTCTCATAGTGGTATGAAGCTAACATAATATGCTAGCTTTGGATGGAGAGATGCATGATTATTGCCAGAATCTTTCTTACATTGAAATTCCACAATGAATCGAACCACTGGCTGATCGCAGTTGTTCATTACCTACAAAAGTAGCAAGATTTCTTAACCAGTTTCTTGATCATTCGTGGAATACAGTTTTTAGACAAATCAGGTCAGTCAGAAAGGAAGCAAAAAAGAATTATGGGCTTCTTGGATACTTCTACAAATGTTTTGTAATGTTTTCTATATAATCTTTTATTGCATTTCTGAGAATAATAAAACCTTAAAAGTTTAGTACAAAATAAACCAGTTCACAGATTATGAAATATAATTTTTATCACTTTGAATAGGAAACACTTTTTAAGCATAGTATTTCATGGAGTGCCAAATAGAGAACTATTCTGATGTCATCTAATTATAGAACTCTGGCAAGATTTCTCAAACTGAGCATGTTATAAAGACAATGGTACAGGGTAAGTAGTTTTCCCAACATAGTATCATTTTTCTGTGCATAAGAAGTTTGGTTCTTATATTGTATGAATTTACAGGAATGTAGGGCAAAGTGGTAAAGATTGATTATATTTGTAGTAAATCCAAGAAAAATAAAGGAGATCTTGCCTAGCTATATTCTTTCTGGATTACTTATATATCACTTTGTACTCTGATAAATGACTTGGATGCACTTTGCTTTTTGGATATCTATAAATAAACTGATGTTCTTGGCTAGCAGTTGGCGTGTATATGCTTTAAGATTCATCAACTTCAGCTGTAATAAGTGTAAACACAGAAATACTGCTGAGAATCATAAAATTTCCTATACAAATCTAGTGCTATTCTGTCTAACAAACTTATGACATTGCCAGTGCTAAGGAAAACCCACTACTGTTATGGGCTACTGGACTATATGGGAATATTTTGCTGAATTCGCACACCTATAATATTTAAATGACAATGGAATACCCTTCTTTGACAAAACTAAACAAAAAAGGGGAATACAAATGAAGGACTATTTTGTATCTGTATATTCAAAATAGCTAGGATAGAGATAGACAACTACATTCTCTTAATTCAATGAGAAGAAATATTTGTACTAATAGTGTTTGGACAGGATATCATGTCTG
>NDGN011553916.1:0-13237 GCA_002564285.1 Tympanoctomys barrerae | reverse complement strand
CACACACACACACACACACACACACACACACACACTAAATACATAAATGTTTAAAAAAAAAAAAAGGCCAAGCTAGTATCTCAGTCTTTGAGCTTCTTTCAAAACACAGAGCTTCAGGCAATTGTCAGCTAATTGCTTTAGCAAAAGTGATTAGTTAGAGGCCTATTATACATATTTTATGTACATAGTATCATTTGTAAGACATATGCAGTAGTCAGCAAGTATCAGATCTGCTAAAATATCGTTGCCAAGTACATAGACTGATGCAAAGATACATGTCATGTCTTACCAAATTAATTTCCCAACTTCCCTGGTATTCAGTGACACAATAAAAAATACAAAACAACTTCCATAATAATGTTTTAAGAAAAGTAATTCATTCTCACCATCAACATTTATTACTTTAGTGAAATTAATTGCACAGGCAAATACACACAATTGGTTCCAAAGTAAATTAGGACAGATTTAAGGGAGTGTACTACACCAAAGTGACAGATTGTTCTGGTAATTGAGGGATAGGGCAATGAGGCAACATTCTTCCATGAGTGGGTCACTTGTGAAAAGATTCTAATGCTGTTTTCTGGAATTTTTTTTTTTGACAGAAAAGTTTTAGAGACAGTCTTTGATGAAGTCATTATGGTAGATGTCTTGGACAGTGGTGATTCTGCTCATCTTACCTTAATGAAGAGGCCTGAGCTGGGTGTCACACTGACAAAGCTTCACTGCTGGTCACTTACACAGTATTCAAAGTGTGTATTCATGGATGCAGATACTTTGGTGAGTTGGCTTTGGGGGCTGGGATGATGTACATAGTGATGGAGATCCTGGCAGACATTCAAGGAATGCCATCAAGACTTGAGCATAAAGTTGGGATAAAACCAGTGTCACGCAAACTATGAAGTGATGAAGGAGAATAGATCCAGGCTGCCTTAAAGCTATCATCATCTTTTGTGTTAGGCACCGTAGAATTTCAGAAAACTGCTGCAGCAAAACATTTCTGTAATATGCTTTTCTGCCCTTTCAATCAGGTCCTTGCAAATATTGATGATCTTTTTGAAAGAGAAGAATTGTCAGCAGCGCCAGACCCCGGGTGGCCTGACTGCTTTAATTCCGGAGTCTTTGTCTATCAGCCCTCAGTTGAAACGTATAAGCAGCTGTTGCACCTTGCTTCTGAGCAAGGCAGCTTTGATGGTATGTACCTACCGGCTTCATATCTGATAAGCTATTAAATTTNCTGGGGCTGTTTTTCTCAGGAATAAATGTTATGAGCCTGGAGGATACGTGAGATGTAGCAAGCAATTTAAATTGTGTTCTTTTGTAAATATTGTTGTGTGTATGTAACATGCATCTTTTTTCCCCTATAGATAAATAAAATTAACCTAAACTAGGGTAGAAAAGGTTAGAAGGCTGGCTTGTCATTAAATGACCGAAATTATAGTGTGATAAATATACAATGATTATTTAAAAATAAGAAATGTTTCACAAGTAGCCAACTTGTGTCTTTAGGGCTGAGATCATGATTATGTCTGGCTACCACACATGAGGTCCTGGCTTCAGTCCCCAGTACAGAAAACAAAACTCCACCACCACCACCCAACTTCAGTCTTTAAACCAGGGTAAGCTTTAGCTCAAGAGGGTTAACAGCCATTGTTCAGAGGAAGATCAGGCATTGTCTCTGTGGAAACTGGGGAAACAAACTGGATAATTTGGTTGTCATCCTATTGAGGGACAATAAAAATGAAGATAGATTATGTGAAGGATCTTTGCTTCCAAGCTCGCCTTTTTCAGGGCTGTGCATCAGCTGAAGTAGTACCTACAAGGCTAAGGAGCAGAGTGCAGATAAAGTTGGGGCACACTTTCTGCCATGAGTCAGTAGGCTGGTTGACTCTTTGGGAAAAGTTATCTTTATTTTTTTGTTTTTCTTCTTTTGTGGTACTGGGAATCAAACCCAGGCCCTCAAACGTACGAAGCAAGTACTCTGCCGCTGGTGAATTTTGATCAGATAAATTAGTAAGTATTCTTCCTTGTCTCTGAAATAGTAAATCATTTTTAAACAACAAAACCACACAAGATGAAATGGGTAGTTCTTTTTAAAATTATTTTTGGTGGTTCTTTTAGAAAAAGACAGTACGCAGTATAAAAAGCAAGACGGACATGCTCTAGGAAGCTGGCCACACAGTGACTTAGCATGTGATATGTGACACTGTGGAAGACGCACAGGCAGGGAGTGTGGAGCTGGAGTTAGGCATGGGCTCTGTAGTGGACACCTGCATGGAGGGCTTCTTCCTGTTTTGTTCCCGCTCAAGTGTATCTGAGATTTGCAGTAATACATGCATCTTTTGGAATTAGCACAACAAGCTTTTCTCAGTAGACATAAGATTCATCCCTGGATTCTGATAACAGATTCATTTCTATTAAGTAGCTATAAAGTTTTAACTAAAAATATTACATTTTTTAAAAGAGTGAACCTAACAGTTTGTTAGATTACATTAAAACTTGAAACTTAAAGCAAAATTGGGCTTTTTTCGTTCTTTCCATTCACAGCACTGAATTGTGTTTAATCATTTCATTTTGGAGTTAGGATTTGTAGCTCTGTGAAGTTTCATTGAAGAGGATAAGGAAGTGTAAGTTTCAGTCTTGTTTCGTGGTTTGGCTGGTTTACATTCTAAATCAGTAGCTTTCGATCAGGCGTGATCCTGGGATCTATGGTGATGTCTAGAGGCAGTGTTGTCTACTGAGGCAGGGCAGGGGCTGCAGCATCTGGCAGGTAGAAAGCCAGGGGTGCTGCTAAGTATCCTACAGCACACAAGGAAGCCATTCTCAACAGAGATGTATCTGGCCCATAATATCGGCGGCGCTGAGGATAAGAAAGTGTCCCCTCTATGTGAAGGCACAAAATGCTCTAAAATAGAGCAGAATTATCTGACCCTAATGCATGACAACATCTGACAAGAAGTGTGGTCTTGTTTTAAGCAACCTGAGTAAGAAAATAATGTGTTGAACAGTCAGTGTGGCCAACAAAACTATTTTACTTTACAAACACATTTTTAGGTCTATTTTCTTTACGCAGAAGGAATGAAAGCTGTGTTAATATTCAGGGTCAGAGTATGTGTTCTACCGCTCATACGGAAACTGTTGTCTTTACATAAAAGGAAGAAGAGGATAGTTTTAGCAGAAGTCCACTGTTTGTCTTAACCTTCCTGTCTGAGTGTGACTTTCTTCACCTCCTCTCTTCCCATTTGAAGGAAATAAATGCAATTTGACCAGACATTCAGTGCAGCCATTCTCAATTTGAGTAAGTGAATCACATTCTAAATAGCTCTTGTGGCCGCCAACTGCCTTGAAATCCATATGATTTTAATCTGAAAAGAGAATCTACCTTTTAACCTAGAGGAGTATTACATGTTGTTGTTGGGAGATAAGAATTGAGATACCAAGCAGCCAGCCATGTGCCATAGCAAATTATCCAAAGTGCAGTTTTAAAATATGCAACTCACTGGGGGGGAGACCAACCGGGGCCATGTACTGTGTCCTGGAGTCTGGAGGCGCAGTGGATTTGCTAAGCAGCCTGGATGTGTGCAGAGTGCTCAACTGGAAAGCACTTTCTGCTTTTTCATCTAGAACCTGAAACCACCCTGAGAGTCTCCCTGGGCCTGCTCGCACATTTCATTATTCAGCAGCAAGGTTTCTAGACACTGGTCTTCCTCACAGGTACTCTGTTTACTAGCTGGTTGTAGTGAAGGATTGAATTTGCTCTCTTAATAGAAATGCTTAATTGAAAGAGTTAAGCAATCATCTTTGCAGATGAGGCTTTATTTCTTGATGTTTTGCTTTCAGAAGCATAAACCAGCAGCTCTTAAATGAAGTCTTTTCCACTTGAAGCTTACGCTGCTGAGCTTTACCTAATTAAAATCAAAAAAAAAAAAACAAACCTCATTCCTTAACCTGGGCGCCTACCCTGGTGGGGTTTGCAGTCTGCTTAGACTGTTACCTGTATAACAAAAAAACTTATGGGACTTAACTTATGGCTTGAAATCAATAAAATTTTGTTTGTAAGCAGTGTCCTTAGTTTATGGTAGTAACCTCGCTTTCCTCAAAGTTTTCAATAGATTATGTCTATTTTATAAGAATAATACAATTCTGATGTTAAAACTTATTTAAGAATTATTTATGGAGCGAGCACACTGTGGACATTCAGATGAATATATTCAGCTGTTCCAAAGTCATGCGCCCCATCCCCAGGCTTATTCAACAGGGGCTGAAGCCCCAGTGTTCTTAGGTTAGTGGTACAGACGACTAGTTTTGCTCATGACTGTGTCTGTCTGAATATCTTGGAAATACCATTCAACCTCTTGCCCGTGTTGAAAGAAACTGATGGGGCCTGCTATGGACTGACAAGTCCCCTGGGCCGCTGTGACTGAGATTTTGCAGCTGCTTTCGGACATCTTGTACTGTGCAGGAATGCGGTGGTCATTGTCCTCATCAACCATCCCCCACCCCGACCCCCCATCTCTGGCCAAGAGAGTAATCTTAATATGGCAAACCATGCTAAGTACCCTGACTTATCTTTTCTTTCCAAATATCCAGGGTGTTTGAATTTAGAATTAGTGACTACTTATCTAAGTCATGGGCCGATGTCTAATTTTCCACAGTAAAGAGTCTTTAAGTCTAAATTCTGTACTATGGTATTTTCAAGTTACCTTCATACTTTCTTCATCAGTAAAGTTACATTTCCTGCAAAGTTGAACAATAGCTGTTATGAAATAGATATACACTAGCATTTTATTGGATGTGGCAGGATAAGGTTCAGTATTTGTTAGAGGGAAAAAAGAAGTCATGGTGTAGAGAGTACTAATCAAAAACTGTTCCCTCCATATACTCATGTGAAATAAAGCTGATTCACTCAACTCTTAATTTGGAAAAGTCAATCTGAATACACGTTAAAGTTCATTTTCTTCTCCCCTGTGACTGTAAAATAGCTTAAAGACATGCAACTGAAGAAAAAACTTTAGTGTTTGAAAATTGCTGTCTATTAAATTTCATCTGTAGGCATTAGTTTCAAAATCCTAAATCAGAGGAATTCATATTTCCCAATATTTTTTTAAATTTTGGTACTGCTTGGTTTAATTATGATAACTTAAGTACCTAAACTTGTTACTGGTATACTTCTTTCTTTCAGAAAGAAAGAAAAAATAGAGAATGAATTGGTGGCGCAATATTAAGTTTGGTTTCACTTTAAGCAGAATGCAAAGTCTGCTACAAGGTCATTATATGTGGAGCTTCCAGATTCCGAATAGATATCCATACCTTGAACAGAATAGAAAAATGTTTTGAAATGTTGAAACAGAAAGGGTTTGGTCCTACATTCTGTTGAAGTATAAATCTGACCTCACAGCCACCTTCCCTGATCTTTATAGTTAATTAGGTTTCATGTTGTTGGACCTGCCCAAAAAAGGAATGAAGCACTAAGATAGTATTTCATGATAGTGCTTGTCTCATCCAAACCACATGAGCTCAGCAACTCTGCTGTTCCTCGCTTGGTTTCCTGATGTGATGGGTTGTGCACTGACCGCGAGCTTCCTTTGGGAGGCTCGTTCTTGCCCTTGCAGTGTTTTGTCAGTTGGTTAGAAGACGACAGTATCCTCTTGGCATTTGTGTCACTTCATTCATAGTTCAGGTAGTATCTCAAGTAAGATGAAAAACAAAAGTCATAACATATAATGGCAAAATAAATGAATACACATAAATCTTTTTATACATAAGAGCTATTCTTTATATTACTATCCCTGGGAGTCTAGTTTTTAACTTTAGCCATCTGTTTGTCCCTAGCTTTGTAACCTGCTGAGGTCATGGACCCTCTGAGAAATAGAAGGGAAGAAGGGACAGGTGTATTATGTGTACAATGACTCTTACGTTGGTTATTTTATGTTTTCATTTCTTTCTCAGTAGTCCTGTGAGGTATGCATTTATTCACTTGGCAAATATTTATTGGGGGCCTGCTACGTAGCTGTTACTGGGAGCCCACCATTGCTCAGGACAGCAGCTTGCCCTGAGCTGGTGGCAGAGCCAGGGTTTTCTCAGCTCTGGGGATTCTTGTCTCTTCCTATCTGTATTATCCCACACTACAGCATTCTGTACAATGTGTCACAAAGGTGAGATAGAATGAAAGAAAGTCCCTGTTACCTTGGCCTTTTTGTTGACTAATTAGTTAAAATTGATTTCTCTAGGTAGATATAGCAGCTGGCATATTTGTTGTTTTACCAAAAAGGAAATAGAGGCTCAGCTCTTCTATCTCTATAGATGTTATTTTCCCTTCTGACCTGTAGTACCTAAAAATGCTTTGTCACTTTAAATCAGCACTTTTCAATGGGTTGATTAGAGCATAAAGCATATTTTACTTTTAATTATATGCTTAACATCTGCCCTTCTGCATTTTTACTGGATAGAAAGCCATTTCAGAGTTGGAATCTGTCTTCTTAATATATATGCTGTCCAAAACTTACAAAATGTCTTGCAGTGTTTTGTGAGGTCTAGTGTTCTTGAAAGAATTATGCTTCCCAACATTCCTGTAGTAAGACCATCCCAGTATTTCAAGTCATTTTAATTTCTAGTCTGGTCAAGATGCTAAGTTTAAAGGCCAGGTGTAGATATAAATAATACAGATTTTTATCTCCGCCTCTGTAAAGCTCATGTTTTCTGAGACTTTACAGATACGTTAATAACTAATGATACAGCTATGTAATCATGATTTTGATAAATTCAGAATGCAAGAGAATCTATAACAAGAGGGCCTTTCTTAGACTAATTCAAGCCAAGAATAAGTATTTTCTTGCTTTTATGAGATAGTTTAATAAGTTGATTACTAAGAATCTATTTTTTTAAAAAATGCAATATAAAACAAAAGCTATAGCTGGAATAGCAAAGTAAGTTGTTGGTTTATGCAGGTCAAAGACAGTGAGGTACGATGGAGCTTGGGCCAAGTGCCTGGATTTCCCTAAGCTACCTGGGGTTAATCCGCTGAGCCTCAGTAAACCTCCTGAGATTTCCCGAAGAGCTGGGCCTTTCATAAACTGTAATTTAGTGATCTTTGGCATGCTCCCTATAGGCAGTAACACTATCTGCTTGCTGGCTATCTTATAGGATGTTAGTTTTAAAGAGTGACTCTCATATTTATTTCAGTACTTTTCAATGGCTTGATTATATTATAAAGCATATTTTACTTTTAATTATTTGCTTAACATCTGCCCTTCTGCATTTTTACTTGATAGAGAGCCATTTAAGAGTTGGAATCTGTCTTATTAATATATATGCTGTCCAAAACTTACAAAATGTCAGACATGTTTTATAGAAATATTTTTTTAAAGAATTGCATCCTTTGATGCAATATAAAAAAAGGAGTCATTGTCCAAAAGACTCCTGTGCTTTTCATATGCAAACAAGTCACCTCAGAAAGTAGCTTCTGATTCTGTAGGATGGGTGGGGCACACCACTGTACCTTTCTACTGGCATGCAGGTGGCACCTGTGCTACTGCGGCATGGCCCACACGTTAGGGCACATAACCGAAGGGTGACCATTTCTGTGCAGAGATAGTGGGGTTCATGTTGAAACTAGTTGATTTCCCCACCCTGCTCCTCAGTAGACAAGTCAGCTGCTGACAAGTTACAAGAGAGCAAGCGAATACAGATGAAACCATATATTGGACACATGGACACAACTGGGATGTTTGTAGTGGAAATTCAGTGTTCATGGCATCCTTGTATGTTTTATACCATAGGTAGGCTTAGATTTGCATTCATCTAGATACTTCTAAAGAGAAAATATGCCAACACTATGCCTAGATCTTTGATGAAGTTAAAATATTTGACCTTGAAATGCTGAATTGTACATTTGAAAATAAGATGGTTCCACTCTCTAGACTGCTGAATTTAAGCAATAAGCCATACGCTACAGTTGGGTTTTAATTCTGTTTTTAATCCACAGCTTTGGGCTGACAAGTGACCTCTGTGGTCACATAATAATAAGCTCAGTGGCCATGGACATTTCATGACCTCTAGAGGCAAAGTTCTCGTTACGTTTCAGGCGTTGTCAGCTACCTTTTTTCCTCCTTGCCTGTGTTCTGGCCCTTCAGAGCTTCCTGGTCTTTTTGTAGTACGTGGTTGATGGGCTGATGACGTTTGCAGGGTACCTGAGGGCAAATGGAATCAGCCTTTTGTCGCCAGAGGAAGCTAGCCAGAACCTGAGGGATCAGCAGCTCTGATTCTTGTTTACCAGGCTTACACAGGGCGGATTTGGAAGTTAAACTGCCTTTCAGGCCTCCAAGGAATTAAGAGTTCTTTACTGCATTACATGCAGCCAATAGTCATTTTAGGCAAAATTTCCTGTCATAGAAAATTCTTAAAATATGCCTTTAAAAAAAAAGTACAAAAATGTATAGTATGATGTCTAATTTTATACATTTCTTTTTTTTTTTTTTTTTACTTTTTTCTTTCTTTCTTTCTTTCTTTCTTTTTTTTTTTTTTTTTTTTTTNTTTGTATTTTTAGGGAAGAGTCTGCAGGGTGTTCAGGGTCTCATTACTAGATCTGACTCATAGTGATCCACCTATTTACAGCCTCCCAAGAGCTGGGATTACCAGCACACGCCACCACTCCCAGTCTCTAATTTTACAGATTTCAAGACATAAGTGACTGCTTATGTTTCCCTGGGATATATATACTATAGTTAGTAAAATACAAGAAAGCAAGAAAATTACAAACAAAACTCACAATTTATAGGTATGTTTGGGAGGATGGGTAATGAGATTGAATTGGGTATCCCTCACAGAGAACAAAATTGCTAATGTTCATGTTTTTAAACTGGATAGCATTTGTAGATATTTGTTATCAATCTGCTTTATGACCTACACACACATGTACATACACACATATATTAGGCACCTGCATACGTATTTGTGATGGTGCTATTGAACACAGCGCTTCACACATGCTAAGTAAGTGCACTACTACTGAGATATATCCTTAACCCTTTTTATTTTATGTTTTAATTTTGAGACAGAGTCTCACAAGTTGCCCAGGCTGACTCAAACTTACAGAGCTCCTGCTTAGCCTCCCAGAGTATTTGGGATTAGACGAGTGTGCCACTGCACCCATTTTATGTTTTTGTGTTGATAGCATCAGGCCATATAATACAAATAGATTAATAAGTGAAGTATGCTTAGAAAGATCTTAGTATGATTCTCTTTCTTATCTCCTTTGTATTGCTATTTTTAAAATTATAAAAATAATAAAGGGAAAGAACATCTATAACATCAATGCTGTGACATAGTTTCATTTTTCTTTTTATGATTGCATATAAATATTTATATTCTTATCATAATGTAAGCGGATATACTATATATGTGGATATATGTATTTTATATATGGATGATATTCTTTATATACATTAGGTTAATGGTTTAGTAATATTCCCACCAGTAGAAATTCCTTGGTATAATATTTCAGTTGTTTTAATTTTCTGGCCATTACAGAATATCCTCAGGCTCTTCTATTCATTCCATAAATATTGGTCTTAAGACACTCTGCTATAAGCCCAAATTGTAATGCTAAGCAAAAAGAGCCAAAATTTCCATTCCTATCGAATTTAGAATCTAATGACTAACAGCTCTTAATTGTATATTTATTAATCTTCATTTTCTTGAACTTTTTAAAAACTTTTTTTTTTATTTTGAGTGAATTCTAGAGTAAAACACTGTTGTAAAAAAAATGCAGGGAAATCTTATGTTCTCTACTCAGATGTTTCCCCATTGGCAACATTTTTCATAACTGTACTACGACAACCAGGGAACTGACATTGATTTTTCTACCAATCTTTCTCCAGTTTCTGTATTCATTTATATATGTCTGTGTGTATGCATTTGTTTTCTGCTACTTTATTGCACAAATAGACTGTTGTCACCACTGCCAGGCAGGACACAGAACAGCGGTGGCACAAGAATTCCTTGTGATATTTTATAGCCATGGCCATCCTCCCCTCCCCTTTCTAGTATCTGGCAACTACAAATATATTCTCTATCTGTAGTGTTATCATTTGATTGAGGTTCTATGATGGAATCACACAACATACTGTCTTTTAGTATTGAAGTTTTGGGGTGGTTTTTTTTGTTGTTTTTTGTTTTTTGTTTTTGTACTGGGAATCAACTTTGGATCTGTGCTTACCAGGCAGGTGCTATGCACTGAGCTGTATCCCTGGGCCCAGGATTCAATGTCTGACCCAGCACAGTTCTCTAGAGATACATCCAAGTCATGTCAATTTATTCCTTGTTAATATCAAGTCATATTCTTTTTTGTAAATGTATTGACAGAGTTATTGAAGGCTGTTGCCAGTCTTGCTACCAGAAATAAGTTGTGAACATTTCCTCGGCCTTTGGGATATTGGGGAAAGGAAATTAAGAGTTGAGACCTCTGTGCCTCAGCCATTAGTGTCCATTCCTGCATTTGGAAAGTCTTTGAAGTATCCAGAATAAGACTGGTGAATGGCATAATGTATTGACTTTACTAATTTGTACCTCAAAGTATGCCAGTGTGTCCATATAGCTAAAATTGTCTTTTGTTTTCATATTTATTTGTTTATTGTCTTAGTCTGTTCAGATTGCTGTAACAACATGCAACAAGCTGGGAGGCTTATAAGTAAAGGTATTTCTTTCTCAGAGTTCTGGAGATTGGGAAGTCCAGTGTCAAACTGCCAGTGGATTTGGTGTCCAGAGGGCCTACTCCCTGGTTCATAGGATGGGTGTCTTTTTGCCGTAACTACACATGGTGGAAGGAGCAAGGGACCTCTCAGGTCTCTTCTAAAAAGGTCCTCATTCAGTTCACCTTAGGATTTAGAATTTCAACATAAAAAAGTTTGGGGGCCATAAACATTCAGTCCATCCCATCCTTGTAACAGTGAAATATATTTCGTTGCTGTATTGTCTTCATTATCCTCTAAAATTTAAGAAGGGGAACTCCAGATTCTCTATTGAGCTGCTTGCCTGTTGACTAGACATCTCTCAGAACCTCTTTATGACAGATTTCTCCATAGACTCACTCAGTGAATGCCTTTGATCCTTACAGTAGATTGAAGGTGTTTCAAAATGATGGGACACACCAAGCATAATATGATACATTTGGTTTTAAACCTAAAACTCTGACCCTATAACTTAACTCTAAAAAATAAACCTTCACATTTTTTAAGTTTCCTTCACAACCAAGAGAAGCTGAGTAGTGTTGACAGCATATTGGACATATTATATATTGAGATTGCTGCCAGGAGCTTCATACTAATCAGACCTAGGAAGAAAATCTACACACACACACACACACACACACACACATGCGCGTGCACACACACACACATACATATCCACACATGTCTTGAGCTACTGTTATGCTGCACAGGATGTATTTCTAGTTCTAAGTATGTTTTCTAAAATCTCAAATCTAAAGCAGTGTCATAGTTTGGTGTTTTTCAAGAGGAACAATACAATATAGGCCACATATTTTATAAGATTATTTAGTCACCCACAGAATCATAGACAAAGAAAGCATGCTATATATATATATATATATATATATATATATATTTTTTTTTTCAAAGGAAATCTACACATATACTGAAGACCAAAGAATGTGGCTTAGGGTCTGGATCCCATGTTAATATCCTGTTTGAGTCCAGCTGACGACTTAGAACCCATAACAGTGCGTCCCACAAGTCCAGCTGGAGGCCTAGAGCCCATGGCAATGTCTTATGCAGTCCTGTTTCATGGATCTGCACTGGGAAGGCCCAAAGGTCAGTGGTGGAAGCTAGAAAATCTATGGCAGATAGATGAAGGATCTGTGCTAGCAGGCTGAGGGATCTGCACCAGAGCCAGGAAGCAACACTCAAAGTGAAAACTAGAGTTCCCCCGAGAAGAATCACAGCCATCCTCGCTAACAGTGAGGTCCCAAGCTTCTCCAGTAATTAGGAAAGCTGAGTTCCTATCAGGAAAGCCAGCATGACAAGTTTCTCCAGGAGTCTGATCTGTGCACATGTTCTCCTCTGGATCCAGGAAGCAATGCTCAAGGTGAGGACTAGAGATCTGCTCTCCCAAGTGAACTATAGCCATTCACAGTGACAACAAGGTCCCAAGTTCCTTCTCTGATGAGAATAGCCAAATTCATCAGGAAAGCCAGCATGACAAGTCCTTCAACAAAGTAGCCCAAAAGAACTAGTAGCTTCCAATAGCCTCTCCAAATAGTTTCCCTGACAGCCTCTCAACAGTTCCTCTAATTCTGCCTCTTCTGCTGCTGGCAACAACCCTCAGGTAGACCTTCCACTCCTAGCACCACGCTAGTTTAGTACAGCCAGGTGTAACAAGTTGACCAACAGTTGGTAATCTATCACAAGTAGAATGTTCAAGGACTCCAGGGAAGAGTGTGGTTTGAGCAATGTTAGTGACCTGTTGGATTATTTATGTGTTTGTGAGTTAGGTTAGATGGTATAACTTTGGGTCAGCTCTTCATATTTTTACTATTTTCCTTTTGAATAAATGACCCTGTTCATCACTTACCAAGAAAGGCATGAAATCCAGGAACTCCAAGGATGGAGAAAACACTTTGCTGTGTTATTGTAGCCTTGGCCATAGTGGTGATGACCAGCACCTGCCCAGAATGCTGGGCAGTGGCAAGAGAGAGCACTCTCAGCTGTTGTGGCATTTGGGACCCTAGTGAGACAATGTAGGAAGCCTTAGAAAACAGTCTATCATACCAGCTTAATCTTAACCATTTGGCTTTTTGTTTCTCATTTCTTTGAGGGAGGTTTAAAATCTTAAGTTAGAGAAGTCAAAAATTTGATCCTGATGTGGTCTAGGTCTTGCCAGGCTTTTTGAGATTCCCCTTGTTCCTTGAACTCACTCTCCACTCTGCAGTCCACTCTGTTTACCTGCTGCATATTCTGTAGCTTTGTGCTCCTACTTACCTTAAGCCTCTGTGTGTGTCTGTGTGTGTGTGTGCGTGCGCGCGCACATGCACATGTGCACACAAATTTGGTTACATTTGGAGCACTGCCTGCTACACCTGGGCTGGTCAAGTCCTGCTCTGCAACCTCAGATCTTGCCTTGCATATAGATTCCTTGTGCAGGCTTCCCTGAGCCATTTTTCTTTCCTTCTCTTTTTGTTTTGTTTTGTTTCTTTTCATTTCTTTTTGTTTCATTTCTGTTCTTT
>NDGN011553912.1:0-11264 GCA_002564285.1 Tympanoctomys barrerae | reverse complement strand
CAATATGCAATGTATTAATTATTGTAACTGTCCTACTAACATGTTTTGAAACTGTTTCATTGCAATTTTTCTCAATAAATTAATATAAAGAATAAAATAAAACTACTTGCATTCTTATCATTCTATTTACAATTATGTCTTTAGCTTTGAATATGACAAAAGATATAAAGTATAAATGTAACAGTAAGGTATCTTTATCTTTTTATAACCATTTATGTCTATAATTTATGTTTAAATATCTGAAAGAAGAGAAATTGCCTATTGTGGTAGTATATTGCTTTTCAACAAGGATGTTAGTAATGTCTTTCACAACATTGTAAGTGGATAGGTACTCAAGGCTGCTTTCTAGAATAAAATATTGATACCCATAAAATTAGTTCATTAAAACAGCTCCTTTTCTGTTTAATATAATCCTACTTATGTGTAAATATATGTCAGTAATTGTTGTCATTACCTTAAGATTTTAGTGACTGCTGTCTCCTTTTCCAGAAGATTTCTGGCTCTGATGCTGAACACAGACTTGCGAAGCTGCAAGCATAAGAGAACTGACTTTAGTTGCGGAACGTCAAAGAATAACACAGCGAGACACCACTAAGTAGATAGCACTACTAAAGCAGTAAGCCAGAGTGTTTGTCTCCAATGCACCACCATATCATTGATTCTGTTGCTCAATATTCCTTTTGGGTTTTACTTTTGTTTGAGCCAAATGCAAGTGAACCTGAGAGCTGCGTGGGACTGCTCCTGGACGAAGAGTCACCATGTGTCACCGGTTTTGATACTGTCCATCATCTAAACAGGCTTTTCAGTTTTCTAAGAACTTCACATTGGACTCCTTATTCATCACTGTTTAGTAACTCATGCTGGTGGTGTTTAGCCTGGGATCCAGTGCTAATCTGAACATAAAGTTAGGGGTTGATTTGTCCACAGGTGTGGAGTCAGAAAGTGGACATTCAAGGAGACCTACTTGTTGACTGCAGAGGAAATATTCTAGAGGAAAGGATTAAAGGAAATCCTTGAAGCCCAGTATAGACCGAGTACATACTCCTCAGACTCAGCCCTGCTTTGCTTGTGAGCCACAGAAGGTGGGTTAATGACAGGTATGCAAAGTACAAGGGCCAGCCAGATAGCTCAGCAGATTAAAGTGCCTGCTTAAGCACATGCAGGAACCAGAGTTTGATCCCCTGAGTGCTGTGTAGGCCCTGCCCCCAGGGCACACTGAGATGGCAACTGAGAGTGGTCATGGTGGCGCATACCTGTAATCCTAGCACTTGGGAGGCTGCAAACAGGAGGATCACTAAAGCCAGATCTGTGTAGTGAGACTGTCTAGACCCTGTACTAGATACATTAAAAAAAGGGGACAAGGACAGTCAGAAAAAGGGAAGGAAAGAGAAAACAAGGAAAGGCACCATCAGGGGTAGATTTCTAAGAACAACAGCTGGACATCCCAATCCAGGATTCTGACTAGTGCTAAGAATGGCAGAACACCTGCTCACTGTCTTCAATGCATCCTATTAGGTTTACTAACATATGGCATGCTAATAGTGATCGGTGCAGCTAAAGAGCCAGGAATCAGAGGCCTTGGAGTCTGGAGTCAAACAGCTTAGTGAGGTTACACACATGATGTCATCAGTGACAAGGACAATACAGTAGATGCTCAAGTGCTGGGTAGTAAGGACAGCAAAGAAGGCCCATGTTACATGGGCCGGGAGATGCAGGCCTTTGGGATAGACACAGTGAGTTTGCTGAAGCAGTGGATGTTGCGTGAGCCTTGAAGGACAAAGGAGACTCCATGGATGAAGTTGGAAATATATGCCCAGTCAAGTGATCTGGGGTAAACTGTGAACGAGTGCAGTGGTAGCTCAGTGTGAGAGCAATGAGAGGTAGCACCATGAGGCATAACATGCTCTAACCAAAGTTAAAGGACCGAGGGGCCTGGGAGAGGGCTCAGTAAAATAAGTGCTTCCCTGGCAAGCACAAGGGCCTGAGTTCAATCTCCTGTTCTGCAAAAAAACAAAAAACAAAAAAGTTAAAGAAAGGAAAAGAAGCAGGAGACAATATAAACAGGTGTGTCCGGCATAAACACACCACTTGACGGGCTTCTCAAGAAGGATTAGGAAGGTTGAGATACCAAGGCACAGAGCCACAATCTACAAATCAAGCTATAAACAAATGCTTTGGCATTGACCAATGTATTTCCAGGGCTATGGCTGGAAAAAGCAAATCACAAAGTGACAATCTAGAGGAACATCATAATTTGCAGTGCAATTTTCCTATTTCCCAGGAGACCTATAAGGAAGGGGAAGAACCACTGAACACATTGGCAATTTCCCTTCATCAGAAAAGCCAGAATATTTCTTTTACTTATTTATTTTTCATAATGAAAAACTGCATTTCATTATTCATGAAATCTCTTCAGAGACTAGACTAATGTACAGACAGGGACACAACAGTGGATAAAGTTGTGTTTTCCTGGTAGCATATGAGAGGCAATCTGCAGTGATGGGACAGGAAGTGCTGACGCATCTCTCCTCCCCTAGAGAGGGGATTTGGGGCCCTGATTTAATCTCCTGAGCTGGTAGCACATCTCCTAAGGATGTTACTCACAGATTCTGGGGCTAGAAGATCCCCCAGCTTGGCAGAGGGTTCTCTTTGGTGACATCTCTGGGCACACGTGGTTGGGACTACAGAGCCCGCTCTTAGCTCACCCTAGAGGGTGGTGACGGCCTTAGCCACCTTCCCCGCTGGAGTCGGCAGCCTGAGTTCAACCACCTCCCCGCTTTCCCTGCAGTGGAGCGGCAGAAATGAGACACATCCCCGTGTTAGGAAAAGCCTTCGGGACAGTATCCAGGGAAGTGTTTCCTCAAGTGATTTTGACACTGCAAAAAGTTGCTAAAAGGCTACAAAGTCTCCTTTGTTCTGAGCTTAAAATGATAAAAGCAAACTGTAGCAGTAAGCCCTACATGGGAGCACTTGGAAGCTGGCCCTGTAGCTAATAGCAGAAGTGGAGGAAGAAAACATGGAATAATAGAAAAAAATTAGATTCAGTTTTAGGAGGTTCTTGAAAGAAGAAAGGATATATACCTATATGCATGCATATAAAAGTAATATGTATCAAATATAAGGTATAAATATTTTCTAAATATAAAATAGGTATTTTTAAAGTACATATTTGGTATGTATGTATTTGCTATACTAGATGCAGTCTATAGACATATATCTCAGTTGTTCTTTTTCTCAGTAAGTAAAGGTCTACTGTGATTATCTAGTTATCCCTTCTCTTCAGTTCTTACAGCTATAGTAAAGCTGTGTTTTTTTTGTTTTGTTTTGTTTTTTTGTTTTTTAAAGCAATGAACAGTCTCAACTAGTTACAAAGAACTCTTGGGCTACACTGCTCTGCAGCGCCCTCTACTGGTCCTCTAGGATACTGGCAATAACCAGAAGTAAAGCAAAGAACACAACTTTTGTCTCATGATAAGAAATTTGCAAGAAGTCAGTAGTAGTTCATTCTGTAGCTAAATACATCAGAGATGTGGGGATTTAAAAGCCAAGCAAAGGACACATAATTACATAGGTTTTGCACTGAATAACATAACAGGTTAATTGGAAAATAATATTGTAAATTCAAAATATTCACTCCACAGGTGACAATTCCTTAATTGAATTAGTTATAAAAAACAAATAAATTAATTTAAATGTTAAAGTAATACAAAATTTCTATCTTTAAAATGTTAAACTTTCAATTTAGAAGAAATTTCCAGAATTTTGACTTGAACACAGGATCCAAGAGCCGAGAAGCCCAACTCAGTAGGCTCAGTTATTTGTGCTTGAGTAATAATCTGGACCGGGAAGAGGCAGCGGGTGTGGCTGGCAGTGATTTCCGGGCAGTGTCCTAAGTCAAAGAACCTGGGCCACTGCACCTGTGGCTCCCAGGAATCTGGATTTTGCTGAGTGCCTACCCTGGGGTGACTCAGGGTCTTTCTCTGTCCGCCATCTCTCCCGCAAACGGGAGCTGGATCCGGAGAGCTCCTCAGGCACACTTGGCTGAGCCATTCCTGTGGACACGCGTGTGGCCCTGCTCCTTCGCCAGCAGTCACCTGCTGCCTGGGTTTGTCTTTGTGATATAAAAAGCATTGATGTTCATTCCAAAGATCCATGAAATCATTAAGTTGGCAAAGTTGTCACTTCCTTCTTATTCACTAGCTGGAATGCTTTCTACGTGAGGCACTTTAGCTCTTGTGTCATCTGGCTGCTTAGAGGTAGGATTCATATGCACGAAACAAGGTAAGTGCTTGATTCATGACCTTTGCCTTGGAGCTTTTGTGTAGCTAATTGATTTTAAGGCGTCCTCTTGATGACTAGTTACTATTTTTAAAACATCATTTTGAACTCGAGGTTTAGACAGAGTTGATGGATTCAGTTATTGGATCTGCTATTTTTACCGTAGGTTGCGTGATCTCGGTGCTCACTGAGAGCTCTTAGAGGTGGCTCCCTGGTGCCTTTGATAGGACCTTACCTACCATGGAGTGGGTGCCGAGGTTCCCTGAGGGCAGGCAGAGGAAGACGCTCTGAGGTCATACCCACTTCCTATGCAGTTGACTGGCCTCCTTCGAGCAACTCTGATTTCTTTACTGGGAAGTGATTTTTCAAAAACACAATCCAGATTCCAGCAACACTCTTTGCTACTGAGCTGGTCACTGTCTCTGGGACTTTGACTAGTCAAACTGATTCTAATAGCCTCGATTTAAATTCCACCAAATATTTTACCTAAACTCTTCTATGTGACATCCCTCTCCTTTTGTTCCTCCTGCCTTACAATTCTTGATTACCAAGGATGCAAGGCACGGTAGAATTAGGCTGTCTCATCACTACTAGTTTTATTTCACACTTTATGGACAATGATTTCAGAATAACAATAGTGAACATGACCAAACAGTTAATGATTATTTCAAAAGTTTTTACATATATCCTTCCATTTTCCACATTTGTACCCTGTATTGCCCCTGTATCATACAGGAAAGAGCTCGACACATTTTATTCTATTTCAGTCCTTATGTAACCTAGCTTGTACATAAGAACGGCTCTCCCCAGTTCTTCCATCAGCATCTGAGTGAATTCTGCAATTTACTTGCTGGCATGAAACATGTTTTATAGTACTTGCCCTAGGAAGGGCTCAGGAGAGCAATATTACATATTACATGGCTTATATGCTGGCATCCTGATAACAAATTTCTGTCCTTTTTATTTTTTAATTTAATTTTCTTTTATTTTGAAGAGTAAGGACAAAAGCAATAACAAATAGCAGAAACAAAGTCAGAAACAGGGTAACATACAACAGTAGATATATTACAGATTTTCAAAACAAATATAGCTAATTAAAAATGGTTGTTAAATTATCTATGTTAAAATTGAAAGTCAGTTTTCCAGGATGCAAAAGCCAAAAACCCTGACTTTCACAGTCTCTGCCTGGCAATCTTTCATATATTACTTTAGTTTCTTCTGATACAGATTATTGATGCTAAAAAGTCTGATGATGATACAATACTTCTTCCCTTACAAGTCTCTTTTAAGATATTAAATTATTTTCTTTTAAATTTTTATACACACACACACACACACACATACACACACATACTTTTTAAATGCATTTTAGTACAAGGTCTACAGGGTCTCACTATACAGATTGGACTCTAGTGATCCTCCTGTGTTCAGCCTCCCAAGCGCTGGGATTACAGGTGCGCACCACCACATCCAGTCTCAATTGCCATTTCAGTGTGCTCCAGGGGTAGGGCCAACACAGCCCACCGGGGATGGAACCCCGGCCCCTCTGTCTGCCTAAGCAGGCGCTTTAATCCACCAAGCTATCTGGCCAGCCCTATTTTCTTTTGAATTAAAGTTCTGTAACTTGTCTAGAGGACGTCTTGTTTGTGGTTATTCCCCGTTGATATTTTCAAGTACATGGTGGATGCCTCCAATGAATAATTTCAAATCTGTTTCTATTTCAGAAAAGTTTACTGCTTGCTGTGGTCTCTTGCTGTGATAGTTTTCTATAGAGACCCCTATAATATAAATGTTAGACCTACTTGACTTTCTCCAATTTGACATTTTCTTGCAAGTCATTTTTCTTCTTTCTTCATCTTCTTTTTGATTCTTGAAAAATTTCCTGTCCTTCACTTTCTATTTCTCTTAAGGCACGGACAATTTCATTTTCTTTTTCTTTACCACTTATTGCTCTTAAGGTGTCTAGTCACTTCATACTTCTTTGAGTTCAGTACTTTATTTCTGAGTTTTTCTCAGTCTTGCATATGTTGTGATATCAGTTTTATATAGTTCCTAATGATTTTTAACTAATTTTGGAATAGAATGTTATAGGTAGAGCTATTATGAGCATGCTTTTATAATATGCCTTTTGTGCTTTTCCTTTTTTCCCCCTGTATTTTAGGAAAGGGTCTACAGGATGTTCAGGGTCTCACTACTAGATCGAACTCATAGTGATCCGCCTGTTTACAGCCTCACAAAAGCTGGGATTACAGGCATGCGCCACCACGCCCAGTCTCAATTGCCATCTCAGTGCACCCTGGGGGTGGCCAGTACTGCAGGGTCGGGGATTGAACCCCGCTGGCCTCTGTGCCTGCTTGTAGGCACTTTAATCTGCTAAGCTATTTCGCAGGCCCTTGCTCTTTTTTCTTAGAATAGACTTTTGTAAGGGATTCTGCTTCGACAGTTTTCTCATTTTTTAAAGACAAAATTGGGGCCAGAGAGATAGCTCAGTGGAATAAGTGCTTGCCTGGCAAGCACAAGGTCCTGAGTTCAATCCCTAATACCACAAAAAAAAAAAGTAAATAAAAAAAATAAAAAATAAAGGCAAAATTAGCGTCCCAAACAATTCATTATTTTTCTTCCAACTTGAGCTGTGTCCCATTGTTTAGTGAATAACAGAGTAGCTTGCTGGACGTTCCTGGTTCTGTCCCCACCCTTCTACCTAGCCCCCTTGGTTTGATCTGGATCTGCTCTTTCCTCATCGCTCTTGACCTTGCCTGTTCAATCTTTATTCCACTCTTGGATATTTCTCTTCTGGGAGGCTCTTAGGAGGGGGAATCCTTTTCTCATAAATAATGGATGCTTTGTAACTCACCTTGGTTTTGTCACCATGAATACTCTCATAGTTTGGGCCTGGATGTCCCCCCAAAGCCCCATGTGGTCACAAGGGTGGGCTTTTCAGCTGTGGTTGAATGTAGAGTTTGTGATTGATTCATTGTCTCCTGCTGGGATTGGCAGTGTGAGTGCTACACCTTCCCTAGGCCAGGTAGCCTGAATACAGCGTAAGTTAGGGAAAGAGGCCTGCTCCTCCCTTTTACCTCTTTACCTCTTTTGTTCTTATTGCTTTTGCTTTCTTCTGCAGCTGTGAACTGTGGGCCCTGTGCCAATCCAGCCTTCCTTGGAGTCAGCTGATTATAGACTGAAACCTCCATAAACTGTGAGCTAAAATAAATTTTCTTTCTTTAATTTGGAGCATCAGGTATTTTCTCTCAGCAATGAGAGAAAAGTTAACCAGCACAGACACCAATCCCATGCCAATCATGGCTACTGGCTTCTCCACACCTGCTTTTAGTTAGGACCTGTGTATTATCTACTTGCGAATGCCTCCCAAGTGTTGTCCATGGACTTGGGCAGGAGGCTCACAGGTTTGATTCCATCCTGGTCAATTTAGTATCAATATTAAAGAATAAGAAGGGCTATAGATATAGCTCACTGTTAGAACATTTGGTCAGCAAATGCAAGGCCCTGAACTCAATCTAGTCCACTACAAATGATCAAGCAGTAAAAAGTTAAATTACCTGATATTTTTACCTATTCTCTGTACATAATTCTTTGTCAGAATAGCACATCTGAAGTACTGAAAAAGATCTATTAGTTTTCTTATCTACTAAAGCTAGCCAGGCCATACTATTTATGCCTTATACCTTCTGTTGCCTTAAAATCAGGGATCCATTACGACTTTCAATTAATTAGAACAATATTTCAGTTAATTCAGTCCCCTATAAGTAGTCACAGGACTTTCAGGAAAAGTTAGATGCCTCTGAGAGGCTGCAATCCTTCCAGTGACGTGAACATTTTAAAGCTTTTCAGGGATCCCAACAGCCCTCTAAGGCACGTGTGCCGTAGGTTCAGCTACCGCTAGCTTAGACCCTAAAGAACCAGAGCTTCCATCTGGCCACTATCTGCAGACTGAAACCTTTGACAATGACTTAGGAAAGAACACCACAAATACTGTAATTCTTGACTACAGTTTTGATTAGAAATATTAACAATACGTTTCTGTTTCTAAAGGGGAAAAGTTTGGGTGGTCTTATTTTTCTTTGCTCACTTTGAAAATGCTAACAGATTAATAATAAATGGTAAAGCATTTTAAGAACATATGGCCATGAAAACACAAAACCTTGGTCCAATGAATAGGGCTTAATGAATGTCATTTCTGCCAGGAAGGTATAGTGTAATTATTGTAATGAGCCACTCTATTGAACAAGTCTCCCACATAAAATATAGTCATTGGAAATAAGCAATTACTTGAAATTGCATAGGTTGAAGGTAGTGCCTCATTTGACTACATTTGAATTTTTCATGCATCCATGAACTGAAAATTAATATCTAAATATACATGACATATCATGTGTATGGCAAGAGGTTTCTATAAAATAAACTTTTTATGAAGTTGACATTATGCTGGGAAGGAAAGGATTTTAAAAAGTGATTAGTGTAGGTGGCAGTAGGATTAAAACAGTCACATTATGGTGTACATGAAGGTGAATTCCATTATAATGTCATGTCAGGAGGCTTTGAAATGTGCCTTAGGATATGAATTTTGTGAAAAGGAAGCTTCAGATCATGGGTCAAGATCTTTAATTTTATTTTTATTTTTATTTTTTTAAGATCTTTAATTTTAAATTATTTCAATATTATAAGCTCTACTCTGTAAAAACATGAGGCAGGAATTAAAAGATGCATCTAAATAGGCAAAAGCACAGACAACACCCATGCTGCGACGTGTATGCCAGTCTTCCTCTTCTCTGAGCTCCGGGAGCAGCAGCACAAGCTGGTCCCCAACTTGTGTGCAATGGCTCTGAGTCTCTCTGGGAACTCCACTCTGCTGCACGTGGTGGCATTGACCTTGTCTGCTCTGTTTCCCTCTAGCATCTAGCACCATGCATAGTCGTTGCTTGAAATATACTTGACGAGTGCACTAATATTGAATTTTATTCTCTAGTCTCTTTTCTGTTTTACATTGTTTCATACCTAGCTAATCTTAAAACAACAAATGTGAACAAGATAAAAATTAGAAATTAATTTGATTATTTGGAAGTGAGCTAACTTGATAGCTAGGAGAATCTTATAAAACTGGAAACTAAATGATTGGAAAACTGACTGACTTGACGTTTTCACACTTATATTTTATGATCATGCTTTATTCACTAAAGGAGTAGTATTGGTCAAATCTCCAATATTTTACACATCATCTAGCCTGGTGTAATGACAATACAATGTAAAGTATGAGGGGAGAACAGTACCTTTAATTACTGAAACATATTTGCATACGTTTAATACATGACTCTCGCTCGGAAGAAACTGTGAATATATGGTAGGCAAATTGTAATTACAGAAGCAAAAGCCCAGTGACTTAATGGTTATGGTTCATATAAACAGAAAAGTCAAGGAAATCTGCAGAGTTGAAAAAGACACATGGATTTGTGATTCTAGAGAAAATGTCAGATGCCTTTAGCTATGCAGCTGCCCTTGAATTCAAACTACGCCATGGTGGTAATCGAAGGAAGCAGTCTTTGAACTTCAGGTACAAATAATAAGAACATTATTGTTAGTAATAAACACAGCACATCAAGACTGGCATAACAACAAGAAATAAAATCTGTGCATAAGACTATGCTCCACAGGGAGAAGAGTTTAAAAACCAGACCAAATTATGTATTTCAAAGATAGCTGTCAAAGTGACTCGAGTCTTTGGTGTCTGTTTTGGAGCTAGGGCAATAACCTCTTAATTAAAAGCCTCCTTTAGTTATTAAAAAAAATCATTATTCAAACACTGATTTACTTTTGGCTCTCAGTAAACATACAGCTTGGGGATATAAACTGTTTACATATCACAACAAACTAAAACCAAATTGCATAATTAGTTATGCGTCAAAAATGATCACGGATGGAGGATTCCCACTCTCGTTAGTTGAAGGTGGGAAAGTGGTTTTCACCCTGCACCCCTGCACGACACAGAGAAAGGCTGGGCACTCAGACACAGCCGTGTTTTATTTTGAGCTCAACCATTTTCTACAAAATCTCAGTGTTTTGATTTGATATTGTGTTTCTTTTCTTCTCTCATCTCCCCAGTCCCTTTTCTCTTCATTTTTGTCCTTTGGAGACAGGATCTCACTCTGTGGTTCAGGCTGGCCTTTGGCTCACTTTCTAGCACAAGCTGGCCTTGAACTTGTGTGATCCTCCTGTCTCAGCCTCCTGAAGGCTAGGATCACAGGTGTGAGCCACCACACCCGGCTCTTTTCATTCCCTATGATGTGTGTACTCTCAGGGACCTAAAGGGGTTTCAAGACCAAGGGCATTTGTGTGTTTGGTGTGATGGACACGGGCTCTTCCTGCAGGGTCACCTTGTGTCTATCTCTAAGACACAGCACGTGGCTATGTCATGGTGGCCCTTATAGGTCAGCGATGTGCAATAAAAGAACCATGCTTGAATACCTGTTATGGTCTTCTAAATGTGTACCATTTCTAATGTCATATCAATTGTTACTATACTCTCTCTAAAACAAATGTTTTAAAAAGTAAAAAAGAGAGGTAAGAACAAAAATTTAAGGTTTCTTGAAAGCAAGTGGTAATATGCAATCGCATGTCCACTCTTACACAACTGTATCTGTTAATCTGAGCAACAGATTTAATGATAAAAATAGATAATATATCAATCATTGTTACCAGCTTTTCTTGGTCTGAAAATGTGTAACATATGCATCATTGTACACTATGCTATCTCTGTCTTTGTTTCTGATTTTTGTTCTTGCTTTTGTTTTTACTTTTCAAATTAAATTAAAAAATTCCTTTTATCTCCTTGTTTTTCTAGAGACAGATGCTAAATAATTCTGTGGAGCTCCTAAGCTATTATTTTAGAAAAATCATTCCAGGAGAAAGTAAATGTCCTAGAGAAGAAAAAAAGTTTACTTCTCTCTCTCTCTCTCTCTCTCTCTCTCTCTCTC
>NDGN011553911.1:22178-39809 GCA_002564285.1 Tympanoctomys barrerae | reverse complement strand
AACTGTCTCATTGCTATTTGTTTCTCAATAAAATTATGGAAAAAAAGAAAAAAAAAGAAAAAAATAAAAATAAAACGATGCTGTTTGCACCATCTAAGCCCGGAGTTCCAGGCAGAGCATTTATTGTTGTCTGCACCGCATGAGAGGACTTTATCAGCGAGTCTCGACCTCCAGACCCGCTCCCGCCTTGCTTCCCGCTTCTCCACACACAACGTCCTATTAGGGCGCAAAAGCGTGCGCAGCTGGCGTCATCTCCACGGTGACTGTCTCTTCGCAGTTGGGCTGCCTGCAATTATTAATATTTCTCTTTGACTCCTTTGAAACTTGGGGCTGGAGCAAAGGAAAGTACGAGGAGCAATATTAATTAATCAGCCAAAAGACCCAGTACCTGTGACTCCGGGGCGCGGTGGCTCTCACAGGAGGAAGGGTGCTGCGGGGCGCGCAGGGGTGGAGTCTACATTTTCAATCCAATTCTGATTGCCCATTTTTAATAAAGTAAAATAAAAGTAATAGCTGCAGGAAAATGGGGCATGTACCGGGTGCGATCAGACAGTGTAGTGATTGTACATTTCTTTTAAAGAAATGCTTACACTAAAAGGCCCACCGCCTTTAACCCACCTGAAAGGACTCCTCTCGCTGTGAACGCACTGATCCCACCCTTCTTGCTGCTTTCTGCAGCAGCTCTGGAGTCCTCTTTCCTGCGGGTCTTCTGTTGCACTGTCCTGGCTGCCTCCCTGTCCTGAATGGACTCAAAACATTTCCCCTTCACGGTCGCCTTGACTCCGGGGAAGAGGCAGGTCCAGTGAATCGGGACGACCCATCACAGCCACCTTCCGAGCCTGCCTTTTGGCTGCGTGGCAGGAGGCCGCAGCGCTCGCAGCACTGCTGAGCACGCCTCCTGCAGACATAGAAGGGGACTTCCGGGGCTGCTGCAGAGGCCGGAAGAACAGCGGGGTGAGCGTTTCCGGAGCGCGGGGAAGGATTCTGGAGGGACTGGGGGAATGTGTCCTTGACTGAAAAAGGTTTTAGATTTGAGCGTTAACCGTGTATTCTGGCCACACCCTGTTGTGTGAAAAGGTGCCCTGCAACCCTGGAAAGGACTTACACGCCGCAGGCTTCCTCTGCGCTTGGCGGGGGGGAGGGGGAGGCGGGCTCCAGAGCACCATTTGGAGCCCAATCTGACACAGCTCTTCAGCTTTTGCCCTCCAAAAGGAGCCCCCAGGCTGCTCTGGAGCTGGGGCTTTCTGCATCCAAGGGATGCACAGGGCTGACCGGCCTCGCAGCTCCCCTGTCGCGGCATGGCGTGTCACGCCCTCGCCACGTGGGGCATTAATGCAAAATGTGCCAAATGCATTATCGCTCCGCAGTCAGGGCCTGGTCTCTCTGGCAGGGACGATTCCAACCCCGAGACCCCCGATGCGCCTGTGTTCACGAGACTCTCACACTTTTAAGACATCAATACTCTCCCTTTATGCTGATGGGCTGCTTCCCCAGCTCGCCTGCTTCAATTACCAGGGAAGATCCGCGGGGCGCCTGGCGTGGACGGGGCCATTTGCTGATTTCACAGAGTTTAGCGGCTGAAAGGGAGTGTGAGAGGCCGCCTCGCCCGCCTAGCAGCGATGGCCGGCGGTCACTCTCCTCCTAGGAAGAGGTCCGCAGCCATGGCTCTCGCCTGCACGGCAGAGTCGACTGGGAAAGTGGCACATAATAGGGTGCTGCGCTATGTCCTCTTCCTCTGCTACTTTTCAATTAAGTTTATTGGTACATTATTAGATATACATAATGGTCATATTCATCATAAGGAACGTGTCCCTGTACATGATATATTTTGTTTCTTTTTTTTCCCAGCCTCTCTTTCCCTCCTTATTTACAAAAGCTTTGTTCCCCTCCCCCCTTTTTTTTTTACTTTTTGTCTCTTTCCTTCCTTCCTCTTCACACCTCCCTAGCTCCTCTTCTCATTTGAATATCTTCTTCCTGTTGCACAATATCTATTATGCATGTTGGTCCTCATTTACATTATTGTTTCTCATACCAGAGAAACAGTGTAGTGTTTACTGTCTGATTTTTTTTGGATTTTCTGTGGACAGACTTTCCTGTCTGCAATTCCCTTACAAATATATCCTGCTATATATGTCTCAGGATTCTTTTAAGTATAATACTGACACAGGCTTGGGCTAATCACCTTTTCAAAATTTATCATTAATTAAATGCCAGCCTCTTACCAACCTAGAGCAGACAGTCTGAATCTTCCAAGCACCCCTCACATGCCTGCAGATATCCTTCTTTCTGTGGTGCTGTGTATCATTGGGGTCCCTCCAGCAATAACATTTTCTTATATTAAAAGTCTTGTAAAAATCAATTGTCTTCTAGTGCACCTTTCCCACAGGCAGACAGAAGGAAAATTGATAAATACTTTCTTAGGATGATATATTATCACAGTAGCCTTATTTGCTCTGCAGAGTATGTAGTCCAAGAAGGACTCGGACACATGAAGCTGGACACTTAGAATAGCCATTCAAGGATCTTGTGGGCTACATCCAAGACTGCCTTGCTTCGTCTTGGAGCGGTTGTGCTTTTTCCTCCTCATTTGGTAATAATACAACTTTTTGTAAACATCATCCTTCATCCACCCTGGTAAACTCTGTATTCTGAGAATCAAAGGGAGATGAGCTGTGGGCTCTAGACGGTAGCTTGGCTTCGGCTGCCTTCACATTTACTGAAGACACTGAAGGAGACCGACTCGTCCTCCTGCCCTAACCTTCCCTGTAACCTGGCAAGAGGAGAGAAAATGCCATGCTGTCATCCTCATCTTCTCCATTCAAAGGGGTGATGCCAGTTTGTATTTAGAGAACATAATCTCCATGGTGTGACCGACTTGGTCTTGGAGACGCAATGGGAAGGGCCAGGCCCCGCTTCCACAGTGGGCTGAGGCAGAGATACTTCCCAGCCTCCTTGTTTTGAAGAGGTGGTTTATAAACTATCCACATCTTCTCTTTCGGAACCAGAGTGCCCAGCAGGTCCATTTTCTTCTCCTTTTCTTGTTCCAGTCTGAAGCTGCAGTTCTCAGTGTTTATTATAGTTTTTTTCTGCTTGAAATCGGAAGTATAAACACAGTGATAAGTGACTGAAGGGGTGATCTAGCTCTTCCCTAGAAATTTTAAGAGCCTTAAGAGTTTTCTACAAAATGTAATAGAATTTGGTAAACTTCTGTACCAAAAGCCAGAGCTGGAGAAAGCAAGTTTGCTATGAGGAATATTCCTCAACAATTATCCTTTCAATAATCATCTTTAATTAAGTATAGGTCTCTTGTCATCATGGACTAGAAGTTCAAATACTGAGATAAAAACAGAAAATAGCATGGGAGTCCATGACACACACAGACACACACATAGCGAGAAAGAGAGAGAGAGAGAGAGAGAGAGAGAGAGAGAGAGAGAGCCAGAGAATGAGAGAGCCAGATACAGAGAGAATGACAGAGACAGAGACAGAGAGAATGAGAGAGACAGAGACAGAGAGAATGAGAGAGACAGAGAGAGATCCTTTAGTGAAATCAAGATAGTTTATGTAACACTGAAGATCACTTAGTAAGTGTGTTCATATCTAGTGACACGGTTTTTCTTAGTCTACATTAATATTCTCCAAATAAACTAATAGAGCAGTTGCAATGTGAGCATTGTACTTCAGTTCTGAATTAGAAAAGGAAAATGTCTTGGGGGAAAGTATTTTATAAGGCCAGACTGCAAAAATGCTGCAACCCTGGAAGTGCTTCTGGGCGCCAGCTCCTCCTGGGTGCGCAGCGTTTCTGTGTGCTGTGGTTCCAGTGCACCGTGCACGGGGCCACCGTGTGCTTTTGGACACAGCGCAATACTCCTATGCTTTGAGTAAACCACGCCTATCTGGGGTGTGCATGTTTTCAAATTGTGTATCAGTGAAGTGATGAGCGAAGTATACTTGTTTTTCTTATCACAACCTGTTTTCCTTACTCACATTGGTGTTAAAGTTTCCATGCTCCGAAGGCTGACTTGCTTCCTGCTTGTGTAGTTTTATACTAATTCAGACACACGAGGTATCCTGTGTAGGATTCAGATTTGAGCTTACTGAAAGGAAGATGTGGCGAGCGCCAGGGACTGGCCAAGGACAGAGTGTAGAACATATTTTATGTCGGCACTACCATTTCAGACGTGGAATTTGGGTCTTAGATAATGAAGGGTTTGGAGTACAGCTCAGTGGAGGAAGGCTTGCTGGCATGCTTGAAGTCCTGAGTTCAACCCTAAACATTACCAGAAGGAAAAATAAGAGAGAAAAAGTCTGCAATAGATGGAAAGATGATGCTCATAGAAACATGTATGATACAGCACTGTGTTGAGGTGTGTTAAGCATGACGCAGCACTGGAACATCCTCATGGATATGTGCCCTGTAGCTAGAGATGGGAAACCAGTGCTTGGAGAACATGTGACCTCTGTTGGCATCTGAGTGATCACTGATGAGCTAATAAAACCAAGTCTTCATTAAAAGAAAGAAATCTGAGGACCCAGCTTTGTAAATCCAAAGTTAAGCAGGGTGTATAGGGTCATAGATGAGTCAAGGTGAGGCGTTTGCTGTAGTTTCAGAGAACAACTCCAGAACAGTCAGTAGCACTGGAGGGGGCTTAATTGTGCTCAAGTCTGGGCATCTGAAAGAGCCAGGAGGGAGGGTAACTGGAATGGCAATTTCAGGAAGGACGGGCAATGTCTGGGCAATAAAAATCACCGAGTAGCCATCAAGGCAGAAGCTGGGTTGAAATCACAGCTTTACTTGGGCTGACACAACTTGGTAGCAGTTTTCTCCTTCCATATCTGGAGGTGAGTGCTGGTGGCCCAGGTAGTGACCCCACCCTCTGATGGCAAGCAGTGCAGCATTCTTGTTTCATAGAAGAGGCTTCCTCCTTCAAGATGGGGTCTCTCATCATCGGCGGACAGGTGAGGAAACCAGATGCACAGACGCCTGGACAACTTGTCCACAGCTCTGCCCCAACCAGTGGCAGAACTGGCATCTGGGCCCTGGTATTCTGACCCGAGGGTCTGGTCTCTTTGCAGCTTCATAGCGATGGTGGACATACAGGAATAGGAGCTGGCTCTGAGGCATCCCCGGAAGGATGGGAACTTCCCAAGACAGAATGAGCTCGGGGTATGGATCATGCTCTATGAGGCTCAAGAGAAGGTAGCCCAGTGGCAGAAATCAGGCAAAGCAGCAGGTGGACGCAAGGGGCTGAAAAATCGGAGCTGAGCCTGACAGGAGATGTCACGTGTGCATGTGAATGAGTTCAGTGGCTCGCTGCCCTCTTTGGCCATAAGCTGTGAGGTTGATGCCAGATGGTTCGATACTTCCATCCAGGGCTGAGGCATGGGGTTCAGGGGGTGCAGAACAGTCCTGGGAGCTGTGAGATGGAGACCAGAAGCAGCACCTGGGCTGGAGTGCAAGTGCGAGGCGTCAGAGCTCGTGGCTGATGACGTCTACTTCACTTGAGTCCTTCACTCTTTTAAGTTTTAAGAATTTCTATTGGAGGTGACTACAAAAACATGTCCTATTAAAATTTGGATTTTGTCATGCAAGCTGTCACCAATATTGGCACCCTAAAACATTAAAGTATTCGCTAGACTATTGAAGGTTTAATCAATAAAGGGGCATCAGGGATGGAACTATCTTTTTATAACAATGATAACAATCCATATTTGGGATTAAAACTTACTCTAAAAACATTCCTTAAGAAGAAAAAAACAGTGCTGAGAAAATTCCCAGATTATATTTTTGATACTCTTTAATTCACAAGGTTATCTAAATAAGGAATGTCTGTCTTGATTATAAATACCAGTGAAGAAAAACGTGTTTTCATTTTCACAGGTACTTTTAATTGCTGAATAAATCTGACCTATCTACCACCAAGCCCGGTTAATTCAATATGTTCTCTTAAAACAGGTGTCTTAATTAAACAAACTAATAATTCTGCAAGTAGAAGTACAAAAGCATAATTATCTAATTTGCTAATTGTCCCACTATGTTAATTTGCATATTTGTTAGCTACAACATAAACAAATAGTTTGTATATGTGTATCCTACTGTTAAAACAATGAAGCCACTCCTGGGAGTAGCATCTCCTGAAGCGTGTTAGCAGCTACTGCAGAAAAAAGACTCCTTTGTTAAATGTAGTTGAAAAATGCCAGGTTCAAGACAATTAAATAGTTTTGTTTCTGTGGGAGGTCTGGGAACCCGTGTGAGACTCTATGCATCTCAACTGTTGGGGATTTTGTACTCTGTTGCACGTACTGTGTGTGGGTCCCCCCTCCCCCAGCCCATCCTTACTAGGGGACACATGAAATACCTGTTTCACAGCTGTCTTGATATAAGTGGGTTTCATAAGGTTTCCTCATGAGTAGGCCCATTTTGTAATCAAGACTACTGATTAAAGAGGGGTGTGTTTGTATTTTCTCTTTGTCTTTGAATCCCCTGCCCACACACACACACACACACACACACTCCTCTTTATAGATGATCACGGTGAACATGCAGACCCTGTTTGTTGCCTTGTTGTTGCAGCTACACTGGCAGGCCTGCTCCCCTTCAGAAACTACACGATCACCCTGACTGCCTGCACCGTGGCCGGCTGTACCGAGAGCTCCCAGGCAGCGAGCATCTCTACTCCACAAGAAGGTAAAGTAATTTCAAAGGTCTTGACTTCCACATTTCAGTCATGAATAATAAAATAGGAGAAGAGCTAAATGCTGCTAGGCCATTTGCTGGAAAACCCCAACCTAATTTGATGACAAAGTGCATTGCCAGGCCATAATTGCTCCATTTTTTGGGGGGTGCGAAAATGAATCAAACTCCATACCCTTTAATGACATGCATCTTTAATAGCTGTAATGCAGATTAATGGGCTTTTTAATTGCTGTTACATTGTTCATGCAAGAGCCTTGTCATTAATATGAAGCATCTGAAAGATTAATGAAAGCTTCCTCATTTTACTATGGCTCTGAAGTAAATCTAGAGACAGTCTGACTAAAAAGAATTGATTGTATGGCACGGTATGAAATTGAGAATCAAACGCTTGATTTCCGTGGTCTCTTTTAACTGCTAAACACCAGCACGGGCAACAATTATTTCAATGTGACGGGACCTCCAATGCCAATCGAGGCGTTATTAATCACGTCTCGGTTCCTTCTGACTTAAGTCTCACTTTTGTTGTACTTGGAACTTGCAAACTGTTGGCATAAATTAATATTTCAGAAAGCTTGTGCTCAGGGGCAGTAGGGGAGAGACAAGATTTCAGCTCTCTGAAATAAAAGCTTTGCCCCAGCATCGGAGCGCATCCCTTCAAGAACTTACGACTCTCAAAACATGGGAAGTGTGGCGACTTTGTGTTTCCATCTCCTCAAAGAGAAGAGTTGGGCACTGCTTCTGCTGTCTGATGTTAAGTTGTTGGAAGATTTAAAAGCTCCATCTTTAGGGAAAAAAGTGTCCACCCATCTCCCATTCCTATCATTCCTCCCCTTATCCTTCCGATGTGCCTTCATACCTCCTTTCAGCGGTTTAGCAAGCACTGTTTCACTATATATGACATAGTTCCATCCACTCAAGTAGTGACAAAGCAAAAGGATTTTGTAAAATTGTTACTGTGGCCCTTTGTTCTCTTTTTTCCACTTCTGGTCTCGCCAGGCAGCCCCCATTGCCCACACATCTCCGTGCCCCCATCTCTCCCATCTTTCTGGTCTTCGAAGTGTAGCAGTTTCTCTCATGTGTCCTGGCACCTGCCGGCGTTAGGGCCTGTGTCCCCTCTTGCGTGCCGTACCACCAGCCCGAGTATGGCCAGATTGTCCCGTGTCTCTCATTAGCTTCTCTGTGTCCACAAAATCCACTGTAGGTTTCGGCTGCTCCGTTCACACCTATTTCAGCTACATCTCACAGGAATGCATGCTCTTCCGGTTCATATTTTCTTATTATGCAGGGAAGTCCCAAGCTTCTAACTTTTCTAAGAATTTATACCTAACATACAGAGCAATGTTCACTTCTAGGGTCAAATGTTCGCAATGTTTCGTTCCTGTGCCTCAAATTCATTGACGGTAGTATAAAATGAAGACTTTTTTAAGAGTACACAAAAGCAGTTTCTACATATAAGGAGCTGATTCTCCATTATTTGGCTATTTAAATAGCTATGTGAATGACAATCATTAGAATCAGATATCACAAGTCCCCAGTTCCTTGAGGCCAGGGGACCCGATCAGCCTGGTGGCTTTCCTGGGCTCAGCCCCACTTAGCCGCTCTGACTTCTTATACTTTGGACGAAGCCATGCAGACTTCAGTCAAGTGAACTAGTGTAAGTCCTCCCCCACCATCACCCGTGCAGCTTCCCATAAATCCAGGACAGTTATTTAGCCCTTTCCTAAAGCAATTACTGACAAGCTGTCCACGAATCAGGAGCATATCTACACATAGGATTTCAGGCTTAATCTATGATTTATTGGTTTAGGTCTGAAAAGTTTTGAGTTAGAAAAGTAAACTAAAATTAGAGTCTATAAATCTTTTTCTTTTTCTTTTTTCATTTTTTTCTCATAGCCCCACAAGAGGTTCAGCCACCGGTAGCCAAATCCTTCCCCACTTCCCTGTTACTCTCCTGGGATCCACCCACACAGGCAAATGGTGTTATAACTCGGTACTCTTTATACATGGATGGGAAGCGCATCTATTCGGGCAGGGGACAGAGCTACAGGGTCACAGGTAAGATTTCTGTTGTTGTCAGTTAATACGACATATGAATTCATGCAAACATGCCAGATACCTCCTGTGCATACTTACATGGAAATGTGGATGTTGAGGCTGCACTGTTTGTTTTTGTCCCCTGTCCCATGATCTTTATGGTTATGTTAGTCTTACGGTGAAATGAGAGGGGACCTTGGGAAAACACTGCCCCAGGGGTTGAGCTGAGCCTGCGCTAGCTCACAGAGACCACAGGCCTGAAGTGGGGCCTAGTGTGGTTCCGACCCCAAATGCCCAGGCCTGGGTGACACCAGGACAGCCTTCAGTTTCCATGATCCCATGCTTGCTCCCTGGAAATCCCCATGAACAGGGAATAATCTTGAGATGCAGAAGTGTGGCCCACCATGATCGGAACTTTAAACCTTTTATGAAGAAGCATAAGCTGTAGTCCTGGATCAGTCATGGCAAGTAAATAAAATGAAGCCAATTGGTAGTACAAGAGGCCTACATCAGCCTTCTTGTCTGGGGCTGTGCCATGTTTATGTTTGTGTCATGCATAGGGTGGCCATATATTTTATATTATTTGGCATACTGTGTTTGACTCTCAGGTGAAATATTATTAATCAACTCTTGATTGATTTAAAAACTGAAGCCTAGAGATATTAAGTTCCCCGTGAAAGGTCATGACAAGCTAAAGTCAGAGGTAGAATGAATTATTTATGCATTCACTCATTCACATTAATTCCAGGTCAAAAGATTGGGACTTGGCGTCAGCCACGAGCTGTCCATCCTCGCCAGGGACCATGGCTTCCTGGGGACACATTCAGATATGGGGTGGCATACTCTCATTTACTTGTTTTTGTTTCCTCTTAATCTAAGGACTTTACAGAGATAAGATTTATTTTTTATGTTTTTTTCATCCTTCTTGGGTCAAATTGCATAATATTTGGTCTACAAGATAGAAATTGTAGTTTTTGGGGTTTTTTTTTTAAGAATACAAAATAATGATGATAAAACAGTGCTAAAGATGATACAGAATTTTACTAAACAATTGAATTCCTAAGTAATAGGAATTCAACAATGGTTGATGTATTGCATGATTTTATCTTCAAATTAGTTGTTTAGGCTACCAGATATAAACGGGCAAGATGATTTAAGGAAAAAAAGAAAACACAACAATAACAAAAATGTTGTAAGAAATTCAAAACATAAAATACAAGAAGAATAAAAAGAAAAACATATTAAGCATTAACTACTCCTTTCAAAAGATCAGCGGAAATTGGCAGTATAATTATCCAAAGTATCCTGCATATATGCCTAAACATATTTTCCCTTCTTTCTTTTGTCCTTTTCCTCTTCCAAGTTTTTCCTCCCATTGAACAAATTCTTTCTACATTTTGAAAGTGAGGGTCATAAGGCATAGGAAGGTGAAGCTCCCAGACATACAGGCTTCGACGCCAAGGCAAAGTTTCAGGATACAATAGAGGGTGTGTGATCTTGAAACAAATTCATTATCTTCAGTTAGAATTAATTTCTGGATCTGGAACACACGGTCTTTTAATATCTTGAAGAAATTAAAACTATACATAAGAACATGGCATGTTGGTAGCGTTTGGTAGAAGAAGGATTTCACTATTGTTCTGTAGACTACAAGCTGCCTGGTACAAACTTTTTTAAGTGGAGTACTTTTGCGACCATATTGGCCACAATATGGAAGCTGATGACATTGTTTTAATTAAAAATTATTTGAAAAATAATAATTATGAAAACACACCATGGAATGAACTTCAACTATATATTAATAACTAAGACACAAAGCACTTTCCTAGGGCCAAGGAGTGTCATGGTGCACAATATGTTGGCATAACTTTAGGACCAGGGTAAGTATTGCAGTATTGCCAGTGAGGATCCTTCTCTTCCATCCAGTAAGACTGGGCGTACCCTAATGCCCACTGACCACTGCCACGGCTCCCGACTTCTTCCCTTTTGTTCTCTGGAATAAGCCTGCTTCTCTGCCTGGTCATTTGTCCTACTCAACCCTAAGCATCCTGAGAACACGACCAGGGCTGTTTTTCTACACCTCGAGGGCCTACCAGAGAGAGGGTGGAGGACCGAATGAATGATGTCCCCTGACTCCTGGGAATAAAGAAGGAAGAGTGCTGTGGGAAACTGGCGCAGGGTGGGAGTGGAAGGGGAAACAAAACATGACAGGGTAATAAACCATGGGCCCTGAGCACTTCCCAAATGAGCAAGGTGAGATGAGGTCTATGGTGTAGAGGCCAGAGAATCACTGAGACAACAGGGGGCAGGATTTCATACCAATTTTCTGAAAAATGATAGTGTGCTCTGTATTTTGTTTGATTCTGGAATTGGCAGTGAAAACTTGTGGCATTTGTGGCCATAGTGGACTGGTACAATGGTTGTCTAGGTGTAATGTAAAATGATGGAAGTAGGGTATTCTCTTTGACATGTCCATAGCCGTCTTCTCCAGCTGTGTGGTCCTAGGTCAGTGGTTTTTGTCCTTCATGTAGTGTGCTAAAGCATTATGTCTTCCGTGTCCTCCATAGCTTTTTTCTAGAACTTTCTTGGTTTCTTACAAACATTTCCATGTTGCTGTTGTCCCAAGTAATGAAAAGCATGAATCATGCGTGAGTTTCAGTGTTGGTCATATGAAGGGGAACTAGGCCTCAAAGGCTAAGGTGGGTTTGAAAGATGCAGGTGATTGTTCTAATCTTAAAACTAGACAACATGAGCTCTAGGTAGGTCCAGAAGTTCTAACTCATGATTAGAGTGACCAAGAATACAGGACTAGCTGGGCCTACTGTCTGTGCTTTTAATCTCTATGTGCTCTCCTGTTGAAAATATTTTGTTTTCCTCAGCATACCTCTGAGGAAGGCAGGAGCCTGATTAGGCACCACGGAGAGCCTGTGTCCGCCTGCTGCGACTTCCCCAACACAACCACAGTTTGAGGACTGATGCAAGAGAAATGGGCTTCTCACATTTGGAAGCGGTGGGGCGGGGGTCCTGCAGCACATGCGCCCGAGTGGCAGCTTGTGTCACTCTCGGAGGTTCCCTGCCGCTGTTCTAGAGAACAGAAAAGTAAGACGAAGGTGTCAGCCAGGTCATTTTCTTCTGAAGTCTCTTTCCTGGCTTGCGATGGCTGCCGTGGTGCTGAGCTTAATTATGTCCTTGAATCCTATATCTGTGTGTGCTCACACGTGCAGGTGACTTCGGGGTCTGCCCCCCCCGCAATATATATATATATATTGCATTTCATATATTGCATATATATATATTGCATTTCATATTCCTTTAACTATATCCTCATATCACTAAACATTTTTTAAAAATATTCTGAAACAATTCAATAACATCATACATAACTTCATATAATGTACATTAATGCACTTAACCATTTAAACTTTTATTTTAAATATTCTGTATGATAAATATCATTACACACAAATGTTTGCCTGCAAGATTTTGAGAAAAAGAACAGCTCCATCAGAGGCAGTTAGGTTTTACAGACTATTTGGGGGACATTTCATATTATTTCCAGAAAATAAATGTATCTGCTGTGAATATTTTTAAATCTTTGATTATCTTATATAAGTATCCTCTTGCATTTTTATTTTAAGTTTAAGTACTGTTTATCCTGAATACTTTTCTGAATGATTATTAGGAATTTATATTTTACTTTTTTTTTTTTTTTTTTTTNTTTTGGTACTGGATATCAAACTCAAGACCTTGTGCTTGAGAGGCGAATGCTTAGGCCTCCAAGCTATCTTCCCAGCTCTTTACTTTGAGTTTTGCAATCACACTTTAGATGAGAAAAATTTAATAGGGTCAAAGGAAAATCTTGACGTTTCTTTCAAAAGCTGTGTGTCATGTTGTGTTTTTCCTGGTTACAATCACCAGGGATATTTAAAGGTCTTTGCCTTCCATGCTATGCAAAACTTCCTTAATAACTTGGCATAATATCCCCTTCTAAATACTCAAAGTGTCAACTATTTTTTCTCACTCCTGCTCCATTTATTTGTGACCTTTTGTTATTTATTTATCTAAGCCACTTATTCATGGTTCTTTACATAGAACCAATGCCTTCCCATGATGCTCAGCAAAGGGGTCTTTGCTGGCATGGCGAGTACCACCGCCAGCACGAGCATCTTAAGCCACAAGCCATTTAGCACCGAGGTACTTTGATTTTTTTTCTTCTTCCTCTTAAATATGAAGCATTAAAAGTCAAAGGCATTGCTGCACCTTGAGTTAGTACAAAATATATTTAAAAATGCATACAGTTCAAATTTTCGCCCTGCATAGGCCATAAGCTAGTAGTATGCTGGGTCACTTCTGACACTGAAAAATGAATCCAGTTAGAGAACCTCCCAGAGGCTGTTGATGTTTGCTATAATAAATAGCACATACTTTAAGTCAAACTTTTTCATTCTGTATTCAAAGGTAATGGATTTTTCGTAACCATAGTAACCTTGGTGTATTTCTGGATAAATACATGAGGTATATACATTCTAGTTTTATTTTTGAATATAAACTACCACATTATGTATTACTAATAATATGAAAAATAGGATGTAGGTTAGTATAATGACAGCTTAAACTAGTATGCATTTTTCTTCTGCAAAAAATAAATATTTATCAAAAGTATAGGTTCAATTAATTTTTCCCCCAGTTTTGTGATATTGCGGTGGTGCCATTTATCTTTTTTGCAAGATCTCCATTAATCTCTTATTTCTGTCCCATAACAGATTTTTAAGAATTTTGAGTTAAAAACAACTGCGCTTTAAAGCTTATGATTAAAAATATTATTGAGGGATTGGGGAAGCCACATTGACATCATAGCAGAGCTGTTGGGGGCCAGCGAGGTAGGTGCACACAGTGTGTTCCTAAGGAGGCAGGCAAACGTACCCCTTGCGAGATGCTCAGCCCGACGGGGTTGTTGCAGTGTTCAGGCTAGGTAGGGTCCTGATTGATGATGACTATCCAAACTCTAGCCAGCCAGAGCATTCTCATTTTGAAGGAGCACCCTACCAGAAAGTGGCGTTCTTTGAAGGAGCTTGTGAAATGTGTTAGGGAAATCTGCCAAGATTTTAGAAAGAATAGCAAGGTGACAATACTCAGGAGAGATAGATATCCAACATGGCAGGCGGGTTGCTGGAGACATGGCACCTGGAGAGCAAAGAAGAGAGTGCCCCAGAATGGCCCTATTTTTCTACCTAAGTTGTTTTCCATTTACCCTAACCTAAGCCATTGTTGTTGATAATTCCAGAAATTCCAAAGGAAGAATGACAAGTAGGGGCCCTGTAGGAGAAATACAAACATGCACAGCATCAAAGTATCCTGCATGTGCATGTTCACATATTTCATCCATTTAATCTATGATTGTCTTAGGGTTGAACGTGCACTACCAATTTTTAGAGCAATAGATGACATCTTCCCATTGCTGTTCACTAAGGGCCTGTGTTTCTACCAGCAAAACTGAGGAAATAAGACATAGACAATAGCAATGTAACCAGTGTGTGTGTGTGTGTGTGCGCGCGTTTGTGTGTGTGTGTGTGTGTGTGTGTGTGTGTGTGTAAAAGAAAAGACAGGAATGAAGGGAGTACCCAGAAAAAAAGAATGGATCGAAAAGAAAATTCATAAGAGGAAGGAAAGAAAGAAGAAAAGCAGATGAAACTCTGGCAAAGTCAGAGAAGCAGTAAGTATTTATATCTTTGAGCAACTACAAGTACTAAAACTTTTTTTTTTGGACTTATTTATCAAGGTCAAAAGGACCATGTATAAATAGAAATGTTCATCTTAAACCTTCAAAACCCTTAAGTCTTACGATAAGAAATTTATTGAAGAAGAAACTGTATTGCTTATAGCACAATAAAAAGCATTTAAAGGTTAGGGACTTTAAACCAAGCGTTATGAGGAGCCTTATCGACACTCTACAAATTTAAGCTAAATTATATTCATTCACGCTGATAGTTTAGAATAGTTTCTTTTGTAACAAAATCAAACTTTTACTCTGACCTACGTGTGTTCTTTAATTTTTCAGTTTTGTATGCCGCAGGACTGTGCATGGAAGACAGCTTGCTTCCGTAATGTCACCAGAGGGAATACTAGCATAGTGCTTTGCTTTAAGCCATAAACCCAAGTGTTAATAAGGTAGAGTGTGTGAAGGCTTTCAGGTAGAACATGATCTCATACCCGAGTCACCACATTCCCCTTTTATGTAATAAACACAGAACATTTAATCATAAAATGCTAAGAAACCTTGAGGAAATAGAGGGAAAATTTTAACCAATGAGAACCTGCAGTCTACAGAGGCCAAGTTTCTGGGCTACTGACTTTAAGGTACTCAAAGGTTAGGTAAGTCGCTCAGGGCTTAGATAGATACCTTGGGCTAATGCGCAGTGGGGACCTTAGTCTCAAGAGTCACATTTGTTTAGTAGCAAGGGATCAATAGAAATGATGTAATGCACAAAATACTAACATCGGTGCTTAGCTGTGAGCAGTGCCACTCAAGCGTCATTCTTTCATAATGTGACTTTCCAATGTACCAATGAAATAAATAAAATTTTAAGATCTGTGTCCAAATACATCGTCGATCTGATAACCAAAATGAGGACTCTTATATTGTCCCATGCTAGAAAGAGACTTTTATCAGAAAGTGCTCCTTTCAGAGAACCACTGGATTGAAATGCCAGAAAAAGGTTATAGAATGTATTCTAAGAGCTTGTTCCATAAATGCTGCCTATTACTTTAATTTATTTCCAAATCTCCCAAATTATAACTCAAGACAGAAAAGTGAATTCATCTAAGGGCACAGCTTGATGACTGCTTACAGCTAAGCATGTCTAGGGCTGCACCATCCAAATCAGACAGCACAGTCAGCAGTACTCTGGAAGTCCCGCGCTTGATCCTCAGGCCTTGACAGCTAGCAGCAGACTTTGGTTCTGCTGCTCTTGCCCTGAGTGGGCTTGGGGTCAAATAGCATGTCTTTTTGCATGGGATTTTTTTGGAGAATATGGAAGGCAGAGTGACTCCGAGGAACAGTATGCCCTGAGCCCTTCAATCCCTAGATGGCAGCTAGAGTAACATCGCTTGCTAAATCCCTACCTTCCAGAAGGCCACAGGAGGTTTGTGAAGGATCATCTACCCTTTCTCTGGAAAATAATTACAGAAACATTTCATCTGCACAGGTAGGATTCCACAGTTAAATCACTGCCCCAACACAGAAGCAAAATCCTAAACCATTCTAAAAGCCCAACAGTGGAATAATGCATGACAATAAAGCATATAATGCTATAGATGAACATATAACATAGAAGCATGTTTAAATCCAAGCTCTCAACAGACATAATGTAGTATGTGTCTATATTGGCAAAATATATGTATACTTATGTATACATACATGGACGTATGTATGTGTATACTTTTATTTTGGTACCAGGGATCAAACTCGAGGTCATGCACTGGCCAAGTAAGTACTTAAGCCACTGAACTACCTCCCTGGCCCTTATAGGTATTCATTTCTATATGCGGGAATATGCAGCATAGTGGTGAGAGCAATTATCTCCTAATAATGGGATTCTAGTCTCTTGAGGGAGGTTTTTGTTTCTTCATTTTTTTTGTAGCTATGCAGTTTAGCCACTAGAAATCTGATTTCTTGTATGTTTTCTCACTTTCAATGTGTGCGATGAAATTGGTACAAATAAAGAACATTTGGGGAATCTGATTTCACATCCCTGGCAATAGATACCTTCTATTTCTCCCTCGTCTTTCCTTGAGATTCAATCAGCCGGTCACCTCACGTGTCGTCTCTAGACTGTCTCACACGGGACTTTTTCTCTAGTGCTATCCACACCACCAACATGGGTGAAGGTCCGTTTCAGCTCCTACGGCTTCCTTTATTCACCAGCCTCTTGATGTCACTGTCTACACAGTTACTGTTTGAACATATATCTGCTTATTTTAAATAGGGTAAGTCACAAGGCACAGTAGGAACTTGGGATAGAATTCACCATCCGACGCCATTACTCTTTTCTATGGCCTCTCTCGTAGCTTTCACATAGGAGTAAGGATCCAGCCAACATCTCAGAAATTTTAATAAATTGAGTTAAAGTGAATTAAATTGAAAACATGGAGAATTCGTAAATTAATATTTTAGAGTAAATAACAAATACTGATGCATAATTCAGATGTAATTAATATGCTAAACTTAGTAAACAGTTTTAATGAAGTAGGCTGTTCCTGTAGCTTCCTAGAAATTTTCATTTAATCATCCAACATGGAGCAAAACACATCTTTGAATTGCTCACATTTGTTTGCTAGGGTGTCCAGGAGAGCCCCACCAGCTATGTGGCCTAAGCAGTGGGAATTTATCATTCCACAGCTCTCGGGGCCAAGCTGTCCCAGATCAAGCTGTTAGCAGCATTTGTTCCTTTGAAGGGCTGTGAGAGGGAATTCCGTGCCTCTCTCCTGGCTTCTGCTGGTTTGCTAGCAAGCTTTGGGGCTCATTGGCTTGTGGGTATATGGTACCAATCTCGCCTTCACTCACAATCTTCAAGCAGTGTCCTCTCTGTGTTCTATGTCCAAATTTCCTCTTCCTGTGAGGACACCAATGATAATACAGTACGATCCACCGTAATTACCTTATCTTAAAGAAGTACAACTGTAAGGGTTTTGTTTCCAAATAAGGTCAGTTAGGGTTTTGACCTAAAATGTGGCCCCAAAAGTCTCACGTTCAAAAGTAGAGCTTTTGTAGGCCTGTAGGATCTCTGGTGTGCTGTACACTCAATCGAGTCATGACCTACAGTGTGCATGCTTGGTTCTGCTTTTCTCTCTCTCTCTCTCTCTCTCTCTCTCTCTCTCTCTCTCTCTCTCTCTCTCTCTCT
>NDGN011553911.1:0-22128 GCA_002564285.1 Tympanoctomys barrerae | reverse complement strand
TCTCTCTCTCTCTCTCTCTCTCTCTCTCTCTCTCTCTCTCTCTCTCTCTCTCTCTTTCTCCTTACTGGCTGCTCTGATGTGAACAACTTTCTTCAGCTTAGGCTTTCCCACACTGCTGTTCCTGCCTTGGCACCAGCTCACCATGCACTGATTCTATTGAAACAATAAGTCAAAATTAACCTCTGCCCTTTAAATTGTAGATATTTTGTGCCAGGGACTGGAACTTTGACTAATACAGTCACACTCTAAGATCTTGGAAGCTATGATTTAAAAACATAAATTTTATGGGGAGACATTTCAATCTATAATTCTATTCTATGTATGACTGTAGTGGGTGTGGTAACTAATCATATTCTAAGACTTCTTTCAGAAACCTAAGAAAATTTAGTGAAGATGAAGCATCAATTTCAAAGTCAATTTGAAATTTGATGCGCCCCATAACAGTAAAAGTGAGAAGAAAAAGATATTTACTTCCATCAGTAGTGGTTCATTTGATGAACACTTTTGGTTGTCTACACTGTAGATGATATTTTTCTGTGCACTGTGGAGAAAAAGGACTCAAAGGCCCTGATCCATGAGGTCTTCATCTCACTGGGAAATGGTCTGAGAAGGTCACATACTCTCACACAATATTTGGAAGCAAAGGGCAGGGCCAATCTCCTTTATTTATTCTGCTCTACACCACTCCAGAACGTTACCTTTCTGCCCTATTTTCAATACTCATCATCTTCTGAGGTCTATGCTTTCTGGTGGTCACCTGATGAAGTTCTCCCAGTTCTACTCATTTTTGCCAATGTCCTATTCCTGTTCTCTGAATCAGTAAAGACCAGACTTTCCCCATCCTCCTTGACTCCAGGTTCTAGTAACAAACTATGACGTTCCAACTTTCATGTGAGCGATGTGGTGGGCAGCTCAGTGTCTTGGGCCCTCTACATTCTCCTCATTGGGAAACTGAACTATACTTTGAAGTCCCTCGCTTTCATTTTAGGATCTAGGACCTAAGACCTGTTGTTTGTAAAGGTCCCATATCCACATGCTCCATAGCTAAAACGCTCTGTACCTAAAACTGTTCAGTTCAAATACTCATTACCTACCAACAATCACCCAAGGGTGGTGCTGTTCCACCCATCACTTGTGTTCAAAGATTTGTGTTTCTCTTTGAAACACTCCATCTTTAGCCTTCTATGTCTCCCCATCTATTAGGTCTTCTCTTTCCTTTCCTTAAGCTAGCTCTGTGGTACAGTAAAACACTTGAAGTGTTTTACTTTCATTGTCTCAACTCCCTTGCTTTATGGATGTTACCATACATTCAAATGAAAACCTATCAGATGTACACTGGTCTATGTGTGTTTCTCTTTCCTAAATCTGCAGTCCTAAGATCTGCTGAAGTACATGTGATAAGCCTGTAGCATTCTGATGCCTCATCTCCAGTGTCCTCTAATTCCCGTAGGCAATGGATGCTGGCTCTTAGTGTTCCTGCAATCTGCCTCCCACTCCCCACAACCATATCTGCAGTTACAGTGCACAGTTCTTTACGCTGACTTTGTGAATCTCAGCAGATGATTGTGCCGAGCGCTTCAACTGCAGCACGTGGGTGACATCTCTCGGCTTCCTCTCATGGGCACTGTGAGCTTCCCCGCCCAGATCAGGGCCTCTGTCTTTCTCTTAGGAAACGGCAGGGTCCATTTCTTTTCAAGGCCAAGCCCCTGGGTCTCCCCTTCCCCTACCCTGCTGAGGATGTCTGTCTGGGGCAGCTTTGTCCCTCTTCCTTGCTCCCTCCTCCAGCATCTGGAAAGGCTGCAGTCTCCTCCATGAAGACAAGCAGAAGAACACTGTGTCTTTCCGAATCTACCTCCCACTGAGCAGCCCAGCCTGGCTTTCCTGTCTTCACAACCACATTTCTCACCTATAGAGGCTCACCTTCCCCTCTACCTTGAAGGGCTCCTTAGTTTTCTAGTGTTGCTATAATGGAATATCTACAACTTGAGTCCGAGGTGCTTTCCTTGTTGCCAAGAAAAGATATCTGACACCCATAGTTAAGGGAAGAAAGGCTGCTTTCAGCTCATGGTTTCTAGAAGTTTCAGTTCATAGTTGGCTGGCTCCAAGGTAGGGTGGCACCGCAGCAAGTAAGTTATGAGAGATAAGAAGAGACCTTCTTCCTGTCCCTTATATCTCACCCAGATTACCAGCCCTTATGGAGAGTAGCACTCATCTTTAATCCTAGTATCACCATGAGGCAAGCTCAGCATCACTCTCTTGATCCCAGAAGAACTATGCCAACCAATCTGTGGACTAAAAATAATCACATACTCTAGCTCCAGCCACTTCTGAGAAATCCCCACCTATGGGTGCATGAGACTTTGAGGAGGAATCTAGACACAAGTACTTTAATACAGCAGAAATATGTGCTTCCAACATTCTGGGGTCTAGAAGCTGGAGTCAAAGTCTTGATGGAGCCATCCTCTCTCCACACTGTAGGGGAGAATCCTTCCTGGCTTCCTCTGGATTCTGGTCATTACTGGCAGTGCTCAGTGGCCCCGGCTTGCCTTGGTCTTGTGCTGATCCCTGCGTGAGTCATGATGTGTTGTTCTCCTGGCACTCAAAGTTCTCTCTCCTTGTAAGGAGAGCAGACATCTTGGATTTTGGGTCTGGCCTAATCTAATCTGACCTCAACTAAACCTGATTGCATCTTCAAAGACCCTCTTTATAAATAAGGTCAGCCTCACCTCTTCAAGGCCTTACGACTTCAATATGTCCATGAGCAACAAACTTCAACTGAGACACCTCCGCTGGCTGAACACCTATTCCACCACTCAATTGCAACTATTCGAATCCAGATTGTGAAACTTCTCTCAGCTTTTCCTGTTCCCAATTCAAAGAGAATATGGAAGCCATAATGATCCCTCCTTGGATTCTGGAACATTCTTCCCATGGCATCTGAGACTCCCAGGCCCTCCCAGGTTGTCTGGTATTTCTCAGGCTCTGATGTGCTCTCTTTACTCTTTTTCTTCCCTCCACAATATTGGTTTGCACCGTAGTTCTTGGACCACCACCCACACTATCTCTATCATGACTTGCTAATTCTTTTTTCAAAATCATTTATTTACTTATTTATTCATGTGGTACAGGGTATTTACACAGCTTGGAATCCTAGTGATCCTTCTGTCTTAGCTTCCCTGGCACTGGGATTACAGGCATGTGCCACCACACCCAGTTTCAGTGGGTGGCACATGCACCCAGGGTTCTGGATCCCACATGCAATGCAGCATCTGGGATAAAATTCAGGTCCTTGTGCTTGCCAGGCGGATGCTGAGCCCGCCGAGCTACTGCTCCAGCCCGTCACTTGCTAATTCTTTACTTCATAGTTTTAAGCCTTGAATGCTTTTTAGGTGCATATTGGACACTTCCATGACAGGCATTTTACTTCAACTCCCTAAAACTGAATTTATTTTACATACCACCCCACCAGTTTATTCTTTTCTGAGTCACTCATCCTAGGAAATGCTAACATTATTCATTCTTTTGCCTGAAACAGAAATCTGTGTTTCATCTTGGATCATTCTTCCTTTACCCCTTACATCTAATATTAAACAAAAACCCAAGCTCTTTGTGTTGGTCTCAAACACTTACTTATCTGGCTCTTACCTACAGTCCTGGCTCTAAATCGTCCTGCCTATTCTCACTTATTTCCATGATGCTGACTGGTTTTCCTTCTGTCTCTGTTTATTTTTGAGATGGCACATGACCTATCACATCTGTGGGCTTTTGGCCTTTCTATGTCCTCTGACTGAAGTCATGTTCCCTGGTTCTTTACTTGGCCAGGTCATCATCTTCCTTGAGTCCTCAGATCTCAAAACCTTCTGTGTGTTATTCTATGCAAACATGTACACACTTGCCTGGTACACGCACATACGCACACACACACACACACATACACACTAGCTGCTAAGTGCAGAAACACAATAAAAATTTCCTCTTGTCCTCATGTAGCACTGACAACAGAAAAACCCTTGATTGGTAGAGTTCCCTTTTCCACAAGGTCATTCAGGGACTCAGGCAGACGCAGCTTCAATCACACTCTACATATGCCTGCAGCGCTCCCTGGAGTTCCCCCTCTGCCAGCAGACATGGAAAGAAGATGAAGGAGCAGGGTTGGAACAAGCCGGAGAGGGGAGACATCATTCCTGCCCACATCTCCGTGGGCAAGCTAAGGAGACTGAATGGTCAGCTGAAGCCGCCCCATGTGCCAGCTCACTGTCCTGTAACTCAGAAGTCTGGAAGGGTTTAGCTGGGCTCCTGCTCTGGGTCCTGAAAAGCCACAATGAAAGTATGGGAGGGTTTGGACTTTCACCCGGAGGCTATGGGAAAAACTCATATCTACCCATGTGAATGGCTGGAGGGAGTCAACCACTTGTAGTCCCAGGCCTAAGGCCCCTGTGTCCTGCTCACTCACAGGCCCAAGGCCCCCATATCCCTGCTCACTCATAGGCCCAAGGCCCCCGTGTCCCTCCCTGCTTGCTGTCATTCAGGCACTGAGCTCAGCTTCTAAAAGCTATGCCCTGGGCTGTCACAGGGTCCCCTGCATTTCAGTGACGGAGAACCTCTGTCTTATTAAATCTTCTTCCCTGAGCTCCAAATCTCCCTGACTTGCACCTTCAGCTGGAAAGGGCTGTATGTGTGCCCTTTATCCAGCCCCCCGTTCTACCTAGTCCACTGCACAATGAAAATATTAGGTGCAAAGTTCCATCAATAAAATTCAGAAGTTTTGAGTGATTTCTATTCCATGTTGTAACAATTGTTCTATCTTGTTGCTATTGTTTATCTCTTGCTGTGCCTAACTTTAAATTAAATTTTGCCATAGATATGCATAGGTATGACAAGAAACATAGTTGTTTGTGTTTGTTTGTTTGTTTGTTTGTTTTTAAACTCAGGACTCTGTGTTTACCAGGTAAGTGCTTCTTCTACTGAGCTATCTCCCCGGCCCTAAGAAACATAATTTACATAGGACTTGGTGCTGTCCAGGGTTCCTGAGGTCCACAAGGGTCCTAGAGTTTGCTCCCTGTGTACTACCCACCCCCCGTATTAGATAGTTGTATCCAATTCACCAGTTGCAGCCTTCTCCCAAGGGAGATTCAGTCTTGGGCAGGGTTCCACAGAGCATCACTCTAGCATGGCTCTTACTATCTGTGACATTGCTAAACCCTGGTTTCCTGGCAGAGAGTAGAGATCGCAACTACTTCAGGGCTTCAGGGTGAACATTTAATGTGATAATAGATAGAAAAATGACCAGCCTAGTGTAACTATTTTTATATAGTAAGTGACAAACAACTACACATTGGTAGTTGTACAAATAATAAAATTACTGTTATAATATCCCTAAAGCAAAACGCTTTTTTAGAAATAATACCACTATTGCTCTATTTATCTAAGATTTTTAATGTGAAAGTCCTCTTTAGGCATATATGGAAACTGCCAATTAGTGCAGGAAGGATTTGATGAGCGTCCCCAGACCCTGGGGGCTAGAAGTTCCGTGTGTGACTAAGTGTCATACTCCCTCAAATCACTTCCAGTTCAATTGCTTAGATGCAAGTACCTAAAACCAAACACAGTGCTCTCCAGCCTGAGCTAAGTTTTGTAACAGAAATGTTGACAAAAAAGAAATGTGTGCATCAAGCAGACAGAGGGGCACGGCAGGTGTGAGTCCTTGCAGGATTGAGAGCTTTGGATTGAGGAGCGGGCCCACCTAACGACAGGGCAGAAAAGTTGCAGGCAGAGTGCTGAGCACTTCATGAGGAGGAAGAGAGGTGAAATTCAAGGTGGCCGAGCATCCGGGGAACTGGACCATGGTGGATAACCAAAGGTGCCAGGATCTGTTGCCAGGACGCCTGGATATTACTCTGAGGTGGTGGAAAACCACTGAAGGGGTTTTGACAATTGAATAACAGGAGCTAAGCAAGGTTTCAGGAGGAAGTAGTTGAACCCTAAAATTATGCCCAAATAGTAGTTCTCAGTCCACTCGATAAGCAGAGGGACAAGTGGGTTAAAACTTTAAATGCAGCACACTAATTGGATTTAACAATACAGATGGTAGGGGGATGAGGAGAAGAGAGAAAGGCATTATGTTTATTTGTTAACAGCTCTATTGTATTATATTTCTGTGCATTAGTCAGTGTAAAATAAAATCTGCTTATTTTAAATCCTTTTAAATAGTGTTTAAATATTTCCTGATAACACAATCTGCTAAAGTATTTACCCTTGGTGCAGATTTCCATTAACCTTGTTGCAGATTCTAAACTAAAACTGTATTTTTTAGGGGCCTCAATTACAGAGAAAAGCCTAGTGACATCATTGCAAAGCCACATCTGGATAAGCTTAGAGCCTTTGTCTTTCTATCCGATTTGGGGAATTCAGCAAACTATAGAATACCACTATTAATGGAGCCTGCCTTTTGGATTATTAGGGTACCCTTTCTCGGACAATCCTAGCAGAGACGGATTAAAACCAGGAAGACTGTAAGTGATATAGAAAAATGTGCAGGGTGCACACACCAGGGATCTCAGCAGGGAATTCAGCCCTCCTGGGTGTATAGAACAAAGAGCAGAGATTAAATTGAAACTGTTCTTTCCTCATATCTGTTGTCAATACTTTTCTTTTTTAAAATGTATTTAGTACAGGGTCTACAGGGTCTCACTACATAGATTGGACTTGAAGTGATCTGTCTGTGTTCAGCCTCCCAAGAGATGGGATTACAGGCATGTGCCACCAACTCAGTCTCAATTGCCATCTCAGTGCACCCGGGGTGGGGCCAGCACAGCAGGCCTGGGGATCCAACCTCCAGCCCCTGTGTCTGCTTAGGCAGGTGCTTTAATCCACTGAGCTATTTGGCCAGAGAGATTCTATATGAATTCTTTGGTTCTCTACAGGATGAAATGCTCAAAGTTCATACATTTTCATTAAGATAATATTTCTCTGCTATAAATTAAAAAATTAATGCTTAGGAAAACTCAGGTTACTTCTTTCGGTCAACTTAAGGATGAAACAGATTAGAAAACATTATTTCAGTTCAGCACTACTTCATTATTATCTTAAATTGGAGCTGTCTTTTAAAACATATTTGACTTGGTTCATGGCAAAGTTTGAAAGCTCCAAACGCAGTGACTGTTCTTCCACGTTATTGCTACAAAGTACACGATGTATTTACTTCTTTCATAGTCCTAGGCTTTGCCCTCCCGGGTGTGAGGGGTAGGATCCACCTGCTTCGTTTGTTCCTCCCTCCGCAGTAGGGCCTGTTCTGCATGGCAGCATGCCGGCCCTGGGCCCTGGGGAACATAGCCATCAGCAGCACTAAAGTCACGCCCTGATGCTGGAGAACGCCTAGTGGAACCCTTACGTAGTGCGGAAATGTTTTGATTGGTCTATCTTGGATCAAATGCATGGCGTGAGCGTCAAAGCGGCGCAATCTGGTTACTAAAAGAAGAAAGAAATCCCGTTGAGAGGGGCAGGCGAGATAGCTCAGCAGGCTAAAGTGTCTGCGTAGGCACCTTCAGGGACTGCGGCTCGATCCCGGGCGCCACATGCCGCGCCAGCCCCGCCTGCAGGGTGCGCTGAGCTGGCCCGAGTCCGGGCACAGTGGTGCATGCTTGTAATCTCAGTGCTGAGGAGGCTGAAAGAAGGAGAATCGCCGTGAATCTGAGCTGCATACTGAGACCCGGTACCTATATATATAAAGAAAGACATCTCCTGGAGAAAACTACCCCAACCTTGCACTTCATTCCGGGTAAATGAAGTGATTCTTAGACCTAAAGCTGGTCTTCTTTGTTAAATTTGCAGCATGAAAATCCTGCCGCCAGTAACTGCAGTTTATTACCTATCTATACACTTGCTGAGGATCCGTGTGGCTGAGGAACACGTCTCCTTTGATAGCATCCAACTGTGTGTTCATCTTTTGAGAATTTCTCTTTTATTTTTTGTCACCTTTGAAATTTTCAAATCTGTTAGTATGTGGTTTCTTTCTGTAAGCAATAAATCAATTTTTAGATTCTCCTTCAAGTCTCTGGCCCGCGGGAGGCCTCCCTTGCGGCTCTTTGCATCTCTAGCACCAACACATCACCACAAAGCCCTGCTTACGCCATCAGCTCCGTGCCAAGCCCTGCCTTCTGCGCTGTCCCTACAGTCTAAGGAGGGTGAGGGTTTCACCGCTTTACTTATGCATATTCAACATACACATTTAAAACTATCACCTACTATTTTCCTAGCATTGAGAAAACTGTCAAAGATACAGGGTTAAACTACTAGCGTTCCTGAGCTGTAAACTGTTCACCTTGTGTTTTGGCTAGCAAATTTAAATCTTTCCGCTAACACTAATAAAAAGAAATAAAAATAGCAGTAAGTATTCTGAACAGGAGCTTTGCACTCTGTGGCTTTTTCATTTCCGAGTGTTGGGGATGCCTCCAACGTTGTTTATCTCTCTAGCCATAGACACAGATATAACGTAATGAATAGTGTAACGACACAACGGAATATAAGAAACTAGTGAACATCAATAGACTATTCAGATAGCATTAGCTAATAATTACGATGAATGCTGGAATATTATATTGGTATTAATAGAATGAGCAGATCTTTGCCCATAGAGGTTCTTTTAATTATATTGTAAAGCCTTCCTGCCTGGAAGTACATTTGATGACCTGCTGATATTTCCATATTTAGTTGTGTATTTGTATAATACTCTAGAGGCATACACAAGACTTTAATAATTGATATACTGCTGGAAGAGAACCGGGTACTTCAGAAAAGGGTAGAGACAAGTTTAGTTGTTGTTGTTTTTGTTTTTGATTTTTTGTATTTTAGGGAAGGGTCTACAGGGTGTTCAGGGTCTCACTACTAGATCAGACTCGTAGTGATCTGCCTGTATACAGCCTCCCCAGAGCTGGGATTACAGACGCACACCACCACGCACACTCTCAGTTGCCATCTCAATGTACCCCGGAGGCGGGGTCAGCCAGGCAGGCCTGCTTGCAGGCACTTTAATCCTCTGAGCTATTTGGCCAGCCCAAGAAGTTTCATTTTCGTGTAAGTTCTTTTGAATCTTTTAGATACTGCACCCTGCTACCATGGTTTGTGTCTAGCTACCCCCTGCCCCAGCCCATGAAATCCAAGGTGAGGGTTTTTTAGAGGTGGCTGCCTTGGATCCAGCCAAGTATGCACTGACACCTCTACAAACTGTAAGCTAAATAAATATCTCTTCCTTTAACTTGAGGATGTTGAACATTTTGTTTCAGCAACAAGAAAAGTAGCTAAGACACACACACACACACACACACACACACACATTCCACTTAAACTTAAGGGTAATTTAGAAACACGGCAGTTTGTAGGTTGTGTGTTCCAAGATTACTCCCGTGTCTGTGCAATCACGAGTACACAATCCCTATATTGTTACAGAAAAGAGACCAAACACAGGAAGAAATGGCGTGGAGCCTTCTCCATTCATTTACCCTGGTGGGCATGACAGGGATCACTTCCAAAGACTCTCAGCTCCACTACGGAGTGTTGGGGAACTTTTAAGGGGAGGGCAAGTGGGGAGGCACAAGGCAGATTCGGCACACGGTGACGGGAGGGGTGGGTGACGTCACGGCTTGCTTAGAGAGCTTAAGCATCTCGCGTTACATTGCAAGGCGATCAGTTAAACGAGCACAGGTTATACGAAGAAGGAGAGGGCCTGTTAGACTTGAAGTGACATTGCCAGGTCTTCAGGTAAGCAAGGGTGGCTTACACGAAGGAGGACCTATCTCGTTGTCAAGCTTCCAGACACATCCATCTGGATTTGGCATGCATTGTTGGCATGTTTTATTTAAAATTTTATTTTTCCTTTCAGTAATACACTATGTTTTCTTCCTAAGCATGTATATCTATGACAGAGTTTAACTTATGACTTAGGCACAGGAAGACATAAATGACATAATAATGCACCAGAATAACTAGGACACTATGAAAGCCATTAAAACTTACTTCTTATTTCAGAAATTTTCCACTTACTAGTTTTGGATTATGGCTGACTCTAACTGAGAGTCTAGAAGGGGAAGCAATGGATAGGCAGTGCTGCTGTGTCACGAAGAGATAAATTAATAGCATTAAAGAAATTTGGAAGAATAAAAACAATAAAAAATACCCATAATTCAGCCTACTCTGGCAATTACTGATTCTATTTTGCCTTATGTGTTTGAAACCTTTCATGGTTCTTGGTAATGCATTGGTGGTGATGCATACATAATTGGCATAAGACAATTTCAAATTTTACCACTATATAGTAAAACAAGCATGTTATCACATCATGGAATTATTTGCTAAATTATCATTTGCATAGCTGTATTACAGTACAAAAATATTTCTTCATACATTTAATCAAATTATTAAATTATTTCTAATAATTCTATCTTATAAATATTACAGTTACAATGTTCTTTTATATAAATTTGTATGTACAGATTTGAATTTCTTAAAATTAATTCCCTGGATTTTTTAAAATGTATTTATTTATTTATACTTAATTTTTTATTTTAATGAGAAAAAAACAATGAAATAGTTTCAAAAACAGGTTAGTAAGACAATTACAATAATTAATACATTGCATATTTTTGTCTTTGTAATAGTTATTAGGAGGACAAGATGTAAACACACCTTTTCTAACAATGATACACCCATCTCTGACAAAGCAAAACAAAAAAGGGGAATGTACATAAAGGACTTTTGTAGTAAAAAAATTATATATATGTACACACACACACACACACACACAAGATTGTTAGGATAGACATTCAGCTACTTTCTCTTAGTTCAATGAGAAGAAAAGTTTGTACTAACAGTGTTTAGACAAGATTTCATCCCTGGATTTTTTTTTGTTATGGTTGTATTCATCTATCTTTAAAATATTCTTAATACATTATGATGATAACTGCTTGCAGAAACCTGTACTACATTTTTTCTTTTTCTGTTATTTATATCATACTTTATTTTTGCTGGTTTATAAATAAAGACATTTTTGCTTAAATTTGTAATACATCCTAGAAATTGTTTCCATCATAATGTCTTCCTTAGAAAAACTTAGATATTTTTTTAACCCCAAGAATAAATATTTCGTTATGTTTTCCTTCATAACTGATACTTTTAAAGTATTTTTAACACATTCCAGTCCTCTTCTTCTTTAAATTACCCAATGATAGATAAAATCTTATAAAGTATTCCCATTTTGTTGATGAAGAATCAAAATCATAAGATTTCACTGACTTACCTGAAATCCTAAAGCTAGTTAATAGCATAGCTGGGACGAGAATAGCAGAACTCTGATAAGATTCTGACTCTCAAATCTCAATCAGACACTTAAGTAAAAGCATGACAGAAAGTTCCATTAAATTATTAGAAATTTTAGTAGTGTCAAAATATTAATTAAACACTGATGATGTCTTCACATTATTAATGCATGCTTAAAGAAAACATGTCAAGTAAAATGTCTCTTTTTCAAATGTTAGCATCCGTTTCTTAGAATTTACAGCAAGCCCGCTGACTTCCAACTTGAGCTGTCTGAGAACACAAGCTCGGGAATTGGAAAGATAAGTGTAGGAAATGTAGGTGTGCAGAGGGGGACAGTGGCGGGAAGGGACTGGGTTTTCAGGACACTGATGTAGCCTCACTCGCAATTTTTATGACTGTGGCTGCCTGATGTCACCTCACCTCTGTTGCAGTTAACTATTAACTGATACACAGAAAGGGTAGGTACTGGTTACCTAGTGCTGCTATGACAGAACACCATAGGCTGGGGGCTTCAATGACAGGGGTTTATCTCATAGTGATGCACAGTGGAAGCCCAGGACCTCAGTGACTATAAGTTTGGGTTTTGTGGGGTTGTTCTTTGTTTTGTTTTTGAGTCCCTGTCCTTGATTTGTAGGTGACTGCTTTCTCTGAGTCCTTTCATGGTCTTCCCTCTGAATCTGGGCACATCTACCTTTTCTCTTCTTGTATGAACACCAACAGAATAGGATTAAGACTCATCTTATTGCCTTCATGTTTATGTAATTCACGCTAACTTTCTAGTCCTTCAATACCATTATATTCCGAAATACTAGAAACTAGGGTTTCTACCCATAAATTTTGGAAGCACAAAATGCAACCCATAATTATAGGGCTACTCTGGGATGATTGGGCACAAGTGCTCCCTCGATAGTAAGAACTAAACAAATTTGAGCCTTCCAGGAAATAAAAGCTAAAAAAATTCTAAGACAATACTTTTGAGGAATACTGATTTGCGCTTCTCTCACATGCATGCACCGTCTTTACTGAGTGTTATAATGCGGTGGAACGTTACAGTAGTGCTTGCCTCAGGATTGGTCCCGTACAGACAGGCAAGTGCGCTTGCCATTTCTCTCCCTGAGTGACTTTTCTTGTGTCACTTACTGTGCTCTGCTAGAACTGTGGATTGATTGACGTAGTAGTTGTCTTCCTCCTCACTCAACCCTGATATATGGAGGACAAGGACAGCATGGTTCTCATTCCATCCTGAACAAGGATATAGTAATGAGCTAGTCAGCTTTGCAGTACTGTAACAAAGACCCAAGAGAATCAAGCCACAGAGTTAAAAGGCTTATTTGGCTCACAGTTTTGGTATTTTCAGTTCGTGGTTGCTATACCCCACTGCTTTGGGTGCTGGAAGGCAGTGAGTACTGGCAGGGACAACGTGGTGAGGGAGAACCATGGCGTTCATGGCTGGAAGGCAAAAGAGAGAGGTAGGAAGAGACTGGGGGCACATGGACTCTGTCCAGGACACACCTCCAGCGCCCCGAGATGCCCTGTGACCTTATGTCTTCAGATTTTACTGCCTCCAAAAGCCAAGCCTTTACACACGGCCTTATGAGATCAGTTGTCCATAGCACAGGACAGTAAAAATTATTTCCAGAATGAAAGAATCATTTTTTAAAAGAAATTCATGTGGAAAATGCCTGTCATGCATAGAAAAAGTGCTGGGATGCTAGTCTGACAGAGATCTTGGGAACTGGAGTGTCCATGGGTGGCTGCCTTCAGAGAACTGGCACCATTACCAGAGGACGGGCCCAGGGGAATGCTTTCCAGGCTCTTGGGGTCCTGAACGAACAATCAGATGAGGAACACTCAGAAGGCAGAGGGGAGGTACACTTAGTGAAGGTGAGCAAGAACCCCTGCAGAGTGGGAGAGCTGGGCATGGATGCGCAGCAGCTAGGAGGATAAGGGAAGGGATCTTTCTTATCTGGGATTCCAGGATTGACTTCTCCCTCGTGGGAACAAGGGACTGGGACAGTGCACCTATCAGAAACTCCCATGATCTGTTGTGGGATTTTAGCTGTCCTGTGGAAGACTCACTGGTCTTTCAGTAAATGTAAATGAATCATTGAAACTAGCACTCTTCTAATAGGTTATACATACAGTGCTCAGGAGCCGGAGGGTCATCCTGTATCTTGTGTTGTGTGTGTACCTCCTGTGTTTCTGGGACTTTTGACAGTTATTGTCCCCACTCTGATTTACTCCATGTGTCCTCATAGTTGATGTATCCCCTGGGCTGTAAGGCAAAGTGGTTTACTGCAAAGCTCACAGGAACACAATCTGTGAGCCAACAAGAGCCAATAAGAGCTGTCTTCTCCCAGCTAACAATGACACCTTCAATTATAATCAGTACAAACTTTGATCAGGTGTTTGAAGTCTCAAGGAAATTATGTGCATAAATTTGATGTAACGCAACAAAATCCAGTACTTTGGAAACATTTCTATGTATATTTTACATATGGTTTTTGAGGCCGGATTTTACTACATTGCCAAGGCTTTCCTAGATGCCTGGACTGGAGTGATTGTTATGCTTGGACCTCCTATGGGGCTGTAACTTCTTATGTGGGCCAGACCTGTGGCATATTTCACAATCAAAATGCTTGTTCTATTCTGGATGGGAAACTTAGTGTGCTGGAGCATGACTCAGGGTGTACAGCAAGCCTTCTTGCCTTTTGTTTTAAAATACCACCAGTGCTGTGACTGTGCCGCCCATTCACATTCCTCCTCAGAATGCGGGGAGAAGAATTTGAGTAAGAAAAATATCGCATTAGAATTTTAAGAAGTTTATTTCATACCCCCCACCTTTTAGAGGCTCTTCTGCAGCGATGATATTGTTATATTGGTCTGTCTATAATTTTCTTTCCTATTGTGGAATTATGTATAAGCCCATAGCTCCTCAGAATATGTTACCAAATATGCAAATATCTGCTATTGATTTCGTGTGGGAAGATTGGAAAGTCTCCTTCTACTACTTGTGTAGCTTATTATGTAAAAATATCAAGAGAATGCCAGCCATACATTCTGTTGAGTTGGAACTCTGGGTGTCAAAAAGACAACAGATAATTTTAAGAGATTTCCCATCTGCTGAATAGCTATAAAGTTAATCTTCATTTTAAATACATAAATCAAATAAGTAGTTTGCAACATACCTGTAATGTAAACTGAACTCCAACTTTTGAATAGACATTTCTTCCGTATAGCCTTCATGAAAATTTTGCTTTATTGAAGAAAAGCTATCAAAATTGAAGTTGAGGTTCCATGTTTTGTATTTTTAACGACAGCCACATTGTATCACTATAAATACAATATCTTAAAAAATGTGCTGTACATAAAATTATATGCATTGTGTATAAAATTAGCTTATAGGTATTAAAATTAACCAACTACTAATTATAGCATTAAAGAGCATTATCAGTGTCTAGTTCAGGGGGAAAGCTTTATACAATTACACCATGAAAGACCTAAAAAAAATCATCATAATGTTGTTGGTGGTGAAACTATGCAACAAATATACCTGAGAGGAAGATGTTTGCACTGGAACAAAATAAATGGGTATGAATTAATTTATTTTCTTTCTTTGCCTGATGAGCACAGTAGCACAGGGAAACTGCTATGAGATAACGTTAATGCTCTCATGATTCATTTTTACATTTACTTTACTGTGTTACATGATTTCAAAAGATTCTGAAAAATTAGGATCTTGGGGTAGTAATAAGATATTCTAGCTTTATCTTGAATTTTGTTTCTGTGTTTCTATGCTAACAGTCTCATTTTAATTTCTTATTAATCAGTGAACTTTAGATTTTCTTTAAATTAGTTCTTTTTTAAGTAGCTTAATCCTTTAATGGGAGATACATAGTAATTTGTAATCCTACACAGATATTCTTTTCAAAACATTTGGCACTTTATCTTATTTACTGAAGCAATGTAAAATAATTTAGAAGTGCTGGTGTGTGTGTGTGTGTGTGTGTGAGAGAGAGAGAGAGAGAGAGAGATTTCTTAAGTGGACTGTCATTTTTCTCTCTTCAAGGTCAATGACTATACATATCCTACTCTATTTTTTCTTACTTGTTTTGGCTAATCTCAGTTTTTGTTTGTTTTGGACAGTCTCTGAGGGAAAATGAGAAAAGTTTGTGTTCTGAGCACATAAAAGGGAACAGTGACAGTGATAGTGTTCTGTCTTTCTACCACTTATAAACTACCACTTCCTTCCTGGAACGCACATTTTTAAAGGCAGCATCCATCCAGGAAACCTACAGAAACCCTCCGCATACGATCTGAGAAGCCTTGGAGTAGACAGAGGTAGATGAACGAACAGATTTATCTCGACATTTCCCCAATCCCAGTCATCTGAATGTATAAAAGACCATAATTATTTCTTTTAAAAATATTTCTTGGGCCTGCCAAATAGCTCAGTGGATCAAAGCACCTGCTTAGGCAGATGCAGGGGCTGGGGGTTCGATATCTGGCCTGCCGTGTCCGCCTCACCCCCAGGGTGCACTGAGAAGGCGATTGAGACCGGGTATGGTGGTGCACGCCTGTAATCCCAGTGCTTAGGAGGCTGAAAAACAGGAAGGATCACTACAAGTCTGATCTTTGTAGTGAGACCCTGTAGACCCTGTACTAAATTATAATTATATATATCTTCTTAGTACATGATCGCAGTGCATCCTGGTAGCCCCGGCAGGTTACTCACCCTGACTCTTCACGCGTGTCTGTGGGCTTGGTTCCTGCTCCTCCTGGCCATCTCCAACCCCGCTTACCTTTCCCATTTGCAAAGCCTTTATTTCCATTTTTTTTCTTCAATTCTCTTTTTAAAAACAAGTCCCTTTTCTTTCCTTCCTTCTCCTCTTCCACCATCTCTTGTTCCTCTTCCAATTTGAAAAAGATGTCTCTGCTTTCTATTATTTGTCTTTTATTGTTTTCCTTATACTGTGTGTTTCTCCTGTAAGACAGCCCGTGTGATATTTGAGTTTGTACATGTAGTTTATTTCCCTTCACATTGTGTTTGCAAGATGCATACACTCACCTACATCTCAAGACGATCCTTCTTTAGGACAGTGTAGTATTTCGCTGGTCCATTGCCCTCAGTCTCCAGGTGAGCTGTCTATGAGTGCTGTAAGCCAAGGAGAAAAGTAGGACGTGGGGATGTGTCATCCTTCCTCATCCTCTGCCACAAGTAGTTGTTTTCATTGCCCAAACTTCTGACTGGCAACCCCGAGTGTGTAGGGTGCGCAGTGTGTGTCTCCCGCTGCAATCTCTGTGGACGGCCAGGCCCTTCCTTCTCTCTAGCTTTTTTGCTGCATCAAACAAAGGCTCTAGTGCTATTCAACCACCGCCCACGGTGGAAGTACTTGGAGGCATAGGTGATGTCTACGAAGAAACAGATCTTTTTCCTCAAGGACTTTATGACACCAGGCGCTGATGGGACCGGTATAGGGGAGCTCAAGAGGGAGACTTACTAAAAGGGCACTTTCTGTGGAGGAGAAGCAGGAGATGCTCCATGCATGACATAAATGGTGAACAGGAACTTGACAAAAGGGGGAGATGCAGATTTCTTTGATGAGGTGGAAGATATCATGGGTAGAAGAATGCGTTGGGATTTGTAATGTAATTTCTGTAGGCTTTGGATACGGGTCCTCACTGAGCCGTAGTCGTTCCAGCATGGACTGAGCCCGGGAGGACCAGGTGCTCACCTGGCAGAAGCAAAGCACATTGCAAGTTAAGGCTTCTGTACAGAGCAGAAGAACAAGGGGGTCGGGCTAGGGAAAGTATGTTTTTAGTAGTTATAAGATTAGAATCAGAATTCTCTGGGACCCAGAGACTGAGCCGGCAGCTGTGGAGCAAGGGCTGGCTACGCTCGGCACAGGCAGCCCAACACAGCCTCGCTCGGTGGCGTAGCTCCCTGGGGCCAGCACCCCCGGAGCACACACACGCTCTTAGGTCTGCAGCCTAGAGTGAGTTTCCACTCAACCGGCACCTGCCCACCTGCCGGGGGTTCTCACGGTGGAATATCAAATGACAAACCATGTGGGCAGGAAGAGCCGGGAGTGTTCCCTAAGTTGTAAACACCCAAGTGATTATTTGTGGGAAACGGGCACAGAAAGGAGAGAGGAACATCGCCGGGGGAAAGCTGTGCTCTTCATTTCTGAAACATCAGGAATTTATCAGAAACAGAACCAGCTCACAGGGGTTACATCAGAAGGAAGCAAGAACAGCTGAGGGTTTGTTTTTTTTTTCTTGTTTTTTTTTTTTTTTAAACAGGAGAAACAGACAAGAAGATATAAATTCCTCAGTTTACACCACGAGTTCAAAAAAAAATCATTGCGTACTTACTGGTTCATTTTGTAAATTGAGATCAATGGAATTCTCTGAACAATAGCATGAAATCAATCGTAAAATAGCATATAATTCATGGCCAGTATTGTAAATTATAGTTTGCTTGACAGTAATCAGCGAGGTTTCCATGCACGGGATGCGTTTCCTTGTCACGTCTGAGGATGTCGCCTGTGGATCCATCGCTAATGCATGGGAGGGCGATCGGTTTTTCCCTGTCCACAGCTCCCTGTGTTTGATCTTATGCAAATGGCGCAATCAAGCAAATGGAAAACAAGATCTTGTTGCTAAGGGGCTCTGACAAACAGTGGCCTTATGTTTCCGGGCTCCCCACCCTCTGTTGGCTGGACTCTGATCTGTGTACATACCTGCAACTGCGTGAAGCCATTGATCCATCGTGTTGCCCTTGGAGAGCCTGGTCGTGTCTGAAGAGCCGTGTTACACCAGGAGGAGAGGGCTGTGGTTAGATTTCCTCTTTGCTTTATTTATTTATTTATTTATTTATTGTATTTTAAGGAAGGGTCTACAGGGTGTTCAGGACCTCACTACTAGATCGCACTCATAGTGATCCTACTGTTTTCAACCTCCCCAGTGCTGGGATTACAGGTGGACTCAGTGGCCGGCTCAATGTGCCCTGGGGGGCAGGGCTAGCATGGCAAGTGGCGCTAGGGATGGAATGCCAGTCCCTGCGTTTGCCTAAGCAGGCACTTAGTCCACTGAGCTATCTCACTGGCCCTTGTGGTTCATGATTTAAAGAACAGTAACAATGCTTCATCTTATGGAATACACTGGGAAGAATCTACTTCAAGACGGAGCATACAAGCAAAAAGTGATTGGAAATTTTAAAAAATGAATTTAATCAGACAGGCTCTTTTTGGTACTATTGAACTGATACTTCTCAAAATCAAAGAAAGTCCCCAATTTCTCCCTGTAGTGACATCACAGCAGTCACATTTCCCAAACCAGAAATGTGGCCTACCGACTTCCTTTCCTTTGTGAGGTAACTGAATAACAGAGTGTGCATGAACTTTAATTCTGCCCAGGTCGTGAAAGTCTTAGCACTCACTGTATGGCCGTCCTCCCTCGGGAGGCTGGAGCACTGGCTCGGGATGCAGTGCTCGTGGATGGCTGTCTTCAGCACGCTCCTGTCTCTATCTCATGCATCCATTCCTCTGGTCCTACACCACAACTTGGCATCTGATGCCAGTCCCACACATCTCAGCATCCACTGCATCATGTCACTCAGGGGTTGTTGTGATTTGTGTGTGTTTGTCCCCCCAAAGCCTCATGCAATCATGAGGCAGGCTTCTTCTAGAGTTTGTGATTAACTCCTGGCCCATTGGGATCATGGGTGTGAGTGCTGCTGGGATTATGGGTGTAAGTACTACTCCCAGCCTGGGGCGGATTAGCCTGAATGCCACATAAGAAAGCCACAGCCTTCCTCTCTGTTGCCATTGTTGCTGCTAGTCCTCCCTTTGCCCTCTGATCTCTGCCACCACGACGAATGTTTGCTGTCTGCCATGTGCCTTGCAGCCAGCTGAGTATGGACTAAAACATCCAGCAACTATGAGCTAATAAACCTTTCCTTCCTCCATCTTGGGTGTCTCGTATTTGTCCCAGCAGCGAGAGAAGAGAAACTGAGACGGGGTCCAGTCCTCTCCTACAGGTATGAAAGCACTCAGTTCTACTGTTCCTCAGCACCTGGAGCTTAGCCATCCCTGGCGTTGCCCCTTCTCTGCAAAGGGTCGGAAGTAAAATCAGACCTGCGAATCCATCAGACATGCTCAGCGTGCGTGGCAAGTGTGCCAAGCCTTCGTGGCCCTCTCTGCCTACAAACACCAAGGCTTGCCCTGTGGATCTCATCTGGAACTCCTCATTGGAAACAGTTCAGGACCTCTCCTGACAGCCTTCACATTTTTCTTTCCTTATTGCGATCTACAGGGAAACCTGTAGTGGGAAAAGAGAGTTATACCCAAACCTTATATCCAAACCTTGAGTCCTCTTTCTGCTCCCTTGCTTTCCTGGCTTCCTGACCAATCACATGCTGTTTTGTAGACAGTGTCTACTTAGAGCTAAATTCTGAATTTATAATTTAGCTGAGGGAAAAGATGATCAGAATTACATGCAGAGAAAGATGGGGTCTGATATAGGGAATGCAAAAGAAAAAGCAATAGTTGAATCTGGTCACTATGTTGATCTCAGTCACTGCAGCACAGATAGCAAGCATTAGAGGACTTCAGAGAAGGGATCTGCACCTCCAGTGTCAGCCACATTAGGATTTGTAAGATAAAATAAGTTCCTGCAGTCACAATAGTGTGGGGGGAAAATACCAATATAATAATGATATAAAACAGGGAACAGGGTAGTTCTTGCTGAGAAGTCCTCTGGGCCCTGTTCAAGTTGCAAAACCTCAAATTATAGTAGCCTGTCCAGTATGCCCGGCAGTGTCTCTCAGACTCATCCTGGCACTGTGAGAAGTATTACTTACACACAGACAATGGGGAGAATTATCCAGAGCTATGAATGGGAAGAGCTCCCCGAGGAGAGGGCCGAGGGGAAGGAGGATGGGAAGCCTAAGGAGCCACAGAATACGGGCAGTCACTGGCCAGAGGATGAGAAAGTGGGCCCTACATTTAGTTTTGAAAACAGTTCCAAAGATGAAGTAGTGGTGGCAACTACGCTGAATTTTGCAATCATGGAGTTGAGGTGAAGGACATTGCCTTTGAGGGAGTCACAGCGATGCCAGCCTCGGAGATGAGTCATTACGGAGGATGTGGAGTTGCCAAAATTGGATAGTGAGTGAAAAGAAAGCATAGCCAAGACTGAGGCTGCTGAGGAAAGGACGAGCAAGGCCGCAGAGGTACAGGAGGACGTGCCTCCACCAGGCCTGGGACGTGTGCTCTTCAAAGTTATGAGTGAGCATTGAGAAATTGTTTTTTCAGCTATGTTGTATGTGCGTAGCACAGGCTACTTGAAAAATAGACATAACTTGTAAAAACCTAAATCATCTCTATGCCCTAATGGTCAGACAACAGTACTGCTTCAGTCTGTCTTCTGTGCTTCTATGAAACATTAGTGCTTGACAGGCCTTTCTTGGTGTCTAGATAGGTACAACTTTGCCTTGGTTTTTCATGGTGAATCTTATTCCTCCATTGGCCTGACAGTTGTGTTCGTTAGAGTATTGGAGTTTTGCGGGCATTGTAAGACATTATTGTGTTTCCAAGAACAAACAGGGAAGTTGAGTAAGGGCCACTGAGAGCGGCCTCTGGACTTGCCCATTCATCTTCTTAGTGAATAAAATTGTTCTAATTGCCATCTCCTGGGGCCTTTAGGTAGCGCAGTGAAGATGATAGAAAATATCTCTTTTTACTCAAAAAGTTGTCATTCTTTTGAGAGGTATATAAAGACAGAAATAAATGACAAAGCAATTTCGGGTGGGTTTGGTAATGGTGGTAGGGAACTAAACAAGACACATGGGACAGAGTCCTGGTACCTAGGCTCAATGGTGGCAAGCTTGTTCAGCCATCAAGGAAGACCAAAAATGAGAAAGCGTCAGCCAAGTGAGAGGGGGGAAGTAGATTTTTGTGAGAAGGAATAGAGCGTCAAGGGCCTGAATGTGGGAGCTTGGAATGCGAGAGGACAAAATGCGTCCAGCGTGCAAAGGGAGCGAGAAGCGGGCGCTAACACAGGTAGCACAGCACGGCCCAGCGAGGGCCCACGGCCCAGTGAGGGCCCACGGCCCAGCATTGCCCCTGAGAATCAAAAGACCCTCCTAGGTGAAATCCTGCTTCTTCCCTGAGAACACAGGACTGGTCAGTGATGCTGTGGATTTCTGCCACCATCTCGCCACTTGCCAGCATCGGGGCCACACCTGTGTCCCCACCTAGCAGCATAGACTGTCTACCTCTGCTCTTTCTGGGCCTAGCTCTTCCCTTTTGTACTAGACTCAGTTCTTCCATGTATTTAAGAACAAATCTCTAGCAGTCCTCTTTTTTCATTTATTACCAACTTTTTCTTTTTGGATGATTATTTTCTATCAGCACACAACGCACTTTTCTCTCATGTAAAATTTTTTTTCAAGCATCCTTATCTAGCTCTTCTTAGGTTGTATCTATTAATCCATTTCTCTGCTTTCCCATATAACAAGATTTCCAGAAGAAAATGTTCACCTTGACTCTCTTCCCTCCTTTCATCTACTGGTTGAAACCAGGCTCTAGGGCCCACGGTATCCTGGACCCTCCACTGCATAGTTTCTACTCACTGCCAAACTGCTAAACGCACTGCTCACTCGCTAGTCCTTGTCTTCTTTGACCCCAGCACTTACAGAATCTGCTGTTCCTGACTTTCAGAGCCCTGCAATCTCGTTTTCCTCATGCCTTACTAGCTTAGTCTCGCTTTGCTGCCTTAGCTCATGCTTCCTGTTCACACTGGCGTCTTGGTGAC